>PVHX01037010.1:0-10445 GCA_004024805.1 Geosciurus inauris
GTCCTTCAAGAACGGCTTTGATCAGATCTCCAGGGTTGTGACTTCTCTCTGGCTGGTGCCCTAGAGAGCAGAGGGCAGCACAGGGAGAGGACAGGACAGGGCAGCAGCACAAGCTGGACCTCAGGGCCGCACACAAGAGGTCCAACCAGGACCCTCTGTGCACTTTGCCACAGCCGCCAAGGAGGGAGGTCAGTCGTGAAGAGTGATCCTCTGCCCACCTCATGGGCACCGTCCAGCTTCCTCAGTCCCGAGAAACTGCGGCTCCCAGAGTGCCTGTCCAGCTGTTTTCCTGATGTGTGTCCCGTTTTAATTTTGCCTCTTTCTCCCCACTGTGTTAAACCTCTGGGGAAATTAAAGGTAAATACTCAGCAGCAATCCAAATGATGGAGAGAGAGAGAGAGAGAGAGAGAGAGAGAGAGAGAGAGAGAGAGAAAGAAATGCCTCCTAGCGCTGACCCTCAGCAATTTAATGAGAACAAGCCCGGAGGAGGGCTGTGATCATTACTGCACTACAAATCCCGGGACGGCAGGTGGTCAGTGGAGACTAGGCACAGAGGCTGCCATTGGTCCATGGTGAATGTCAAAGCCCAAGGGGGACAAATGGGCACAGACGTCTTCCTATCAGGCCATTGTCCCCAGCCCTGACCACAAACATTCCTGGAGCTGAACTTGCTAATGAGACCCTGGAGACTTCCCAGCCTTGCTGAGGAAGGGAGGGAGGTTGGGAGGCTCCATAATCCCTCAGCTTTGGAGAGCATCTTCCTCTCTCTCTATCAGTGTTGTCTCATTTCCTGTGTTTAAACAATCACAAAGCAGTGAAATAGCACCAAGGAATAATGGAAAACTAGAGAAAGGAAAGGAATCCCTGGATACTCCATGGCCTGTACAAAATTGTTACGTCTATGCATAACTCAGCTGTTCCATTCCATCCGGTTGCTTTATTGTTCATGGTGGTGCTCAGAGTTGCACATGCTGTGCCAGCACTCTATCACTGCATCACACCCCTGTGCATAATTTAAAACGTGCTTTCAACCTTTTCTGTGTAGATGTGGAGTGTCTGCTCAGAGTACTGTGACGGTTGATTGATGTGACATGCACCTTCAAATGCTTCTTGTTTGATTGACAAGCACATTGCTTCTAAGTTTGCTTACGAAACCCTGTGTCATGAGGTTGCTTCTGGGTGGGCCACAGAGTGTGGGTTATTGGGCTTTAGAAGCCGGTCAGCAAAGTGCTAGACCAGCTGTTGACCAGCAATGCCGGCCAACCCCAGAGAGAGAGAGAGAGAGAGAGAGAGAGAGAAGTGCCTGCTAGCGCCGACCCTCAGCAGTTTAATGAGAACACTGCTGGCCCAGCACGTAGCAAGAGCATCTGAATGTTTACTGATACGATTTTTGCTTATGACTAAGAAACCTGAGCATGTTTTCTTGTGTATATTTTTTCTATTATTTATTTGTGATTTCATTGCTCATGACATTTGCCCTTTTATGTATCAGGGATTTCTCAAAATTGGCATGCTGTCATTATAGAATAAGGACATCCTTCTAAGTGTAATATTTGTTGCAACTACTTTACCCAAACCATTCCTTTTATTTTTACTTTATTTGATTTTAGGCCAGAGAAGTTCTAAATATTTATGTAGTTAAAACATTTATTTTGTCACTTTTTACTATGTTCATTTGGCAAAGTTATTCCCCATATAGATATTTGATTAATATGCTATTCTAGCTTAATTCAATTGCCATACTTTAAAAACTATGCACTATTTTAAAACCTTGAGAATGTATTCGGTCTCTGTTGAGAACTATGAAACTCTGGGTTCTCTGTAAGGCCAAGGACATAACAATCTGTCCTTTAAGATCACGCCAATGAGACCTAACTCTAGTTCTGCCAGAGCAAGAACTGAAGTGAGTGACATGCAGGAGGCCCCTGCCCCCTGAGGCCCAGCCCGTCTCGCTGTGGACACGGGAACATGCCATCATGAGAGGTCACTTCTCACCACCTCGCATGTGGGGAATCTGGTGGGAGACGTGAGTTCCGAGGCACAGGTGAGTGTCAGGTTGCTCTTAGGCCAAATGCACCACAGGGACAGCCCCCGCTGGCACCCCCAGCTCAGCTCATCTGTCCTCTCTACAGCAGCAGATCCAACAGCAAGGGCTGGGTTTCTTTTTTCTGTTGCATGTTGTTATTTTTCCTGGGAAAATATTGCTCTCTGTCAAGAATTGACACAATCCTTGGCCACCACCTAACTCGGAAGGCATGTGAGAGAGCAGGAAGGCTGACCTAGGCAGGATGTGAGGACAGCTGACGTCCCCTGGGAAGCAGGGTGGATAGTGACCCTCCTGCAGCCTATAATCCTATGTGTGATGCTTCCCCCAACAGTTCGTATGTGAAGACCACTTCTAATGGTTCAGTAAAAGACATCTTACAGAACAATGTCACTGGGGAATCTTGAGGATGGAGGAGGAATTTCGACAAAGCCAGGGACCATCCTCCGTTCTGAGGTCAGAGCTGGGGATGGCCACCTGTGCAGTGAAGTCTCAAGAAACCCTGAGCAGAGGTCTTCCCTGTCCTGCCTCCTGGACTCCTGCTTTCCTACGGTGTTTGGTCCATAATATTGTGAACCTTAAACAGAGTGAGAGTCAGAAAAATCCGCCCCCATCATTCATAAGCTTCTGGATGTCCGGCAGGCCTCTCAGAGGTCCGGTACCTCCGCCCCCTGAGCATCAGGTAGGAACGTGAGCTGCTGTGCTTCCCTGGAGCCGGACGCAGAGGATTTTGTAACTAAACCATGTTCAGAGACATGGAAGACCCGAGGAGGCAGAGGAGTACAGACAAATCAGGCCAGCTCGTCTCCCATAAACATCTTTAAATCATAGAATTGAGCACACGGTTCCAATGATGAAAACTTTCCCGAGTTTACGCTGAAATAAATCTGTGGAGGATTTTCCTGAGTAGAAAACCATCCGCATTGTGATGCACGCAGCATGGGAGTGAGGCTCTCATGTCAGTGACACAAGAAATGAGGTGGAAGGTAGACTTTTTGAGTCGCATTGAACATGAACACCTATAATCAGGGTGCTGAGACATGGCGACCTCAGTATTGCCCAGTGTTTCCCTGGTTTTAACCAACTTTCCGCTGAGTCCAGAGTCTCATGATTAAAGCAGCCCGTGAGGGATGGATATAGAATCCTCCAAGCGACTTACCTTACACTGCAGCTTCCGCAAATCTGACGACTCGAATCTGAAGATCAAGTACTTACTGTTCAGAGTAGAATCTTAAACTAGTAAATGGGATTGTTCAGCTTTTCTTCTCATCCAGTACGTGTGAGCAGTGAGAGGCAGAACACACAGCCCTCCCAACTGAAGACTTCCCACGCGCTGGGAGGGGACACGCCGGCAGCAGGGGTGTGGAGTCACAGTGGGAAGGGGCAGTGGCTTGGGCACGCAGCCACGACTCACAGACCTGTAAAGCAGACAGGCCAGGCAAGAAGTCAACGAGCTAGAGACAGAACAGCCTGAGTCTTACGTGCCCGAAGGCGGTCTTGCAGGAGAGGTTGACAGCAGCTCCATGGTGCAGGCTGCAAGGCACAGTGGGAGCACGGGGCTGAAGTAGGAGAGCTTGCATCATGGTGGCGGACCAGTGGTCCCATCTCGAAGGAACGTGACATCAGAATGCTCATCCCTATGGGTGTCTTTGTCCCTAGACTGCAATTACACAGCTCACGTAAACGTGACAAGTTTCTTCACCCTACTTTTCTTTTAATTAAGGAAAATGTAGCCTTTCAATTTACATGGAATTACAATAATTAAATTGCCTCCATATCATGCAGGTTGTGGGTTCCTGAAATTCAAACTAAATTCCTTTTTTTCCTTGATCTTTTTTGTCACATTGCTTTGGAAGTGTCTTTCCCTTGTCACATTCCCGATCTACGTGCATTCTCCTCTTCAAAGAAAACCCAAACTCGCGAAGGCAGCCCTGTCTTGGCAAAGGTCCTGCATTTCAGGCCATCGCGTAAGCACTTGCCTGGCGTGTGATCTGCACGTCCTGTACATTAGGAAGCTCTCAACCTTGCAAAGCACTTACTGGGATGGTGTCTGCAGTGTCCGTGTTACAATGCATGCTTTGCTGCAGCTTTGCGGGCAGGATTGTATGACAGGGTAGAAGCGCAGGTGTCGGAGTCTACTGCCTGGGTGGGAGTCTCGGCTCTGCACTTCTGTGGACGTGAGAAAGTGTCTAACCTCCCTGTGCTTCAGTTTAGCAGATAATAAAAACGTGAACTTCTCTGAATTGTTATGAGGATGATCTGAGAATATACATCCAGCCTTAGCATGATTTTTGGCACATGCAAGTGAATGTCAAATGGCACTGGTGTTAGTTACAGTGCACGAGTGTGTGTGTGGTTGTTAATCACAGTGTTACTGGTGAGAGAAGGCGGACAGGTGCAGCAGTGATTAGCAGTGTGTGTACTTGTCCTGGGTCCTCATCACAGGTGCAGATAGCTTCTTGAGAAGAGGCAGGGGCTGAGCATGTGTGACAAATGGCACTGAGACATACGAGGGCAGTCAGTGGGAGGTCACTCTGTAGGGAGCAGGGCTGCCAGTGGAGCTAGTCTGAACCCAGCCCTTTGGAAGATGGAAATAAGGTACTTGGCTCACTCTGAGTGAAGCTGAACTGCTGCATGACCCCGTCACACAAGGGTTAAGAGCACAGAGCTGGGCTCAGATCTGCCACTCAGGGGCGTGACAGGGACTTCAAGAAGCTGCGTGTGCTCCAGGCACTGGCCCTTAGGCCCGCAGATGCCACAGGTGACTGGAAGCAGGATGAGGCTGGGTATCTCAGCCTCCCAGTCGAATCGTCTCCCCTGTCACCTTAGCTTGCTCTGCAGACCTGCCAATCATTTAAGGAGCACTCATCAGAAGCCCGCAACGTCAGGTTCATTCGTCCTACGCTTTCCTGACCTTTCTCATTCTGCTTCAAGACCAAGGCGAGATCTGCAGGGACTCACAGCTCTCTCTCACTGCAGCTGTGAGAGCATCAGGGACTGGGTGGTGCCTGGAGGTTCTCAGCTCCCATCCTGCGCCACAGCAGGTGGGAAGTGTGCCCCCGCTTCTCTGAAGCAGCTCTCAGAATAGGAACTGGGATATCATCCACCAGGCCAGCGAGACCTGGATGCTTAATCTGACAGACCTCTCACCCTGAGCAGATGCTTCCTCTGTTTAGGCGTGCAGCACCGACCAACGCCCCAAGACAGGCTGAGGTGCTGTCTCCCTGCGTGGCCCGCCCAGCTGGGCCTGCTGACTGGAGTTCCTTCCAGGTCTCCCTTGACCTTTTCTGCTTGACTTCTGGGGCAAGTGTCTGGACCTTGTTGGTTGGATCCCCAGTCAGGCCGCTGGCCTAGGATGCCAGTTTTGAGGGTAGCTTTGAACATGTGCTTGTTGATGACCTCACCTACTGAAAAGAGGAATGGTGTGTCCCAGGCACTGTGAAGGGGCGGGGCAGGATGTTGGCCGCTGTCATTCCTTTTTCTTTTTCTTTTTTCATGGTACTGGGGATTGAACCCAGGGCCTGTGCACGTGAGGCAGCACTCAACTGAGCTCTGTCCCCAGCCCCCATGAGTGCTTTTCATCTCGTCCTCTGTGTAGCTGGACACCAGGCCAAGGGGCACAACTGCCACAGGGCGCAGCAAGTGCTGTGGCTGGGGTGTTCTGAGAGTGCTCTGGAGGGACAGTCTGCGGATGGCTTCCTGGAGGAAGCTCATCTGAGCCTAGGAGACAGGAGGGCTGCAGGGGAGCCTGCCTCAGGAGGAGCAAGAAATGGACCATGCAGAGGCACAGAGCAAGCAAGGGCAGGCCCTGAGGGAGGCCTCGCTGCCCTCTGCATCACTGGGGATCAGTGCCAGGCAAGAAGCGGGCATGGGTGCCTGGCCCGGGCTGCTCACCTGGTGGAGAGGAGCTGGGGCTTTCCTTGTGGGCAGCGGGGACCCTCAGGGACTTACTCGTGATGATGAGCTCACGCTCATTTTAAGGACCTCGGCAGCACTTGTGTAGCTGGTTGGCTTGAGGCAATGGGGACATCCCAGTGACTCCTGTACAAGTCCAGAGGAGCAGTGTGATGCCCAGAAGGTTAGGGGGTGGGAGAAGGCGGCTGACGCAGTCAAGAGCTGGGACCAGGGCTGGGGTTGTGGCGCAGTGGTAGCGTGCTCGCCTAGCACGCGGGAGGCACTGGGTTCGATCCTCAGCACCACATAAAAATAAAATAAAGATATTCTGTCCACCTACAACTAAAAAATAAATATTTAAAAAAAAAAAAAAGAGCTGGGACCAGTGGGGCTCCTGACTTGGTGGCTTAAGTGTGACAGCAGGCGGACATGGCTGGCTCCCAGGCCTGCAGCTGGGGGCTGGCAAATGGCAGGAGCAGTCGCCCAAGTCAGGTCACGTGCGCAGAGCAGGAAGCAGCCCAGGGACGAGAGACTCCAGGTGAGATGCCGAATCTCGTGAGCGTCAGAATGCAGTCCATGTGGATGCTCGCTGCATGTCCACATTCTCCAGGGGAACCGGAGAAACCCAGGGCGCTCAGCAAGGTCGGGAGAAAATACAAAGCTTTCCAGGGTGGGGACGCCACCCAAGGCATGGGGATCCTTTCCTGTCATCCAGAGGTGGGGACAGCTACAGAAGGCACAGGGATCCTTGCTTGTTTGCTTTCTTCGTTTTCCTGCTCTGAGGGTAAAATGTGCACAGATGAGCTTTCCTGGGGGTCTGCCGAGGACACACCTGGGGAGGGCTGAGAGTCTCAGGATGCCAGTGGAACTTTACTGAGGGACCTGAATGTGTCACTAGGCCACAGGGATCATCAGGATTCACAGTGCTGCAGCGATCCGCAGGGCCACATGCTTCAGGCCCAGTGGTAAATATGGATATAGAAGCCGGAAACTTGGTGTTGTGGGAAGACAGAGGCCCCAGGGGAGCACTTTCAGGAGCGAAGGGGCTGCCTGCAGCCTCCCTGCAAGACGGTCCATGGCCAGAGCCTGGGAGGCCTGAAAGGAAGAGCCAAGTGTGAGCGAGCCCAGCCGGGAGTGGAGCAGCTCAGCCTCCACTGCACCGGGCCCACCTTCTCCTGCTGTCCGCACCTCCTCATCTGGGGCAGAGGCCAAGGCTGCGTGGCCAGATGTGGGAGAGACCTGGGAAGGGAAACCCAGGTGAGGGCAGAACCAGGTCGATGGTGAGTTTTACACAGAGAACCTCGGAGGAATGTGCAGGCAGGATTTCACAGCACAGCTGGATCCCTTCTGTCACTTTATTTTTGTGAAAATTTCTTTCAACAAACTAAAGTAAAAAAACAAAAAAACATAAGCTGGGTGTGATGAATTCAAAGCCAGCCTCAGCAACTTAGCGAGGTCGGAAGCAACTTGGCAAGAGCCTGTCTCTAAATAAAATACAAAAAACAGGGCTAAGGATGTGGCTCAGTGGCCAAGTGTCCCTGGGTTCAATCCCCAGTACCAAAAAAAAAAGGAACCATATGCCCCTGGTTGAAAACCCAGACTAAACAATAGGAGGTCCCTTGCGTGTTAACTAGTACTGCCCCTTGATGCTGATTTAGCCTTTGAGTCTGCCTGGCCTCCTCTGAGGTAATGAAGATGGAGGCTGGCTCCCTTCCTCCTGTCCCTCCAGGGCTCCACCAGACAGGCCCTGCAGGGCAGGGCACCTCAGGACAGTCCCCGGCTGCTATAGCTGCGGGCTTCTCTGTGATCCAGGAATCCTGACCTTCTGTTTTTCCGCCTCCCTGATCTTCCTCCTGTGCCCTTGGCTTTTCCAGATGCTTGGTCACTTTATCCACAGCTGATCTTCCGCTGCAGCCTGGTCTCTCTTCTAGACCTGCAGTGGGCTCCATCAGCTCCTGGAGCCCTGTTTTCCTTTCTTACCATCGGCCCTCTTTCTTCATGTAGCATTTTTCAGTATCTTCCTAAGAAAGGAAATAGCGAGGTCAACTCGGTGTCTCCTGCATCTCTGAAATGGCTCTGAATCTGGCAGGTGTCATCTTCCCTCACAAGTGAAAGGGTCTGCTTTGGTCCCTGCACCCCGCGCTGCCATTGAAGACCTGGAGCCTCCTCCCTTCCTGCTCTCTTCCTTCTCTCTGGAAGCTTCTCCTCTCCCTGCCGATGTGGGATTTTATGGCGGCCTGCCTTGGAGTGGCTGGGCTCCGTGTTCAGGAGGACTGGAGGTTTCTCTTTTCTGGAAAACTATGTGGCAGCCCCCGCCCCTGCCGCTTTCCTTGTTCTGACTGGAATTTCTGTTAGTCAAGGTGCAGCGCCTCCTGCTGACTGGCTCTGCACTGTGGTTCTACTTTAGGGAAACATTTCCGTAATTCTTTTCTCTAATCGTTCTCTTGAATATGTATTTTCGCTTTCATTTTCAGCCTCAGGCGTCCTTCCTTCTTTAGCTGGCCTTTTCCTATGACCCTACTCTTCTGCAGCGCAGTAACTTAGGTATCCAAGGGCGGAAGCCAGCCGCTCTGCGGGTTTGCTCTGCTCCTCTCCTCCCCTCACTGTCGCCTCTGGGCACCTTCCTTTCTACGTATTTATTCTTCCAGCTGTACCTGCTATGGAGGACGCTGCGCTATTCCCGTGTGTCCACAATGTGTACTGATCAATCAGAGTGACTGGCATTTCCACCTCCTGCCTTTACTTTGTGTCTGGAGACCGTGAGCTCCTTGAAGTCCCTCTGAGATGAAGAGCAGGCTGCTGTGCCAGGGGACGCGGGCTCCTCGGGGACTTGCGCCTTCTCTCCTGGTGCTCTGCATCTCATCTGGCTGAGCTGCTTTCCTCAGGTTAAGGCACCTTCGCCACCTTGAAGGCAGGAGCAGGAGGATCTCAGGGTCACAGCTCTGGGCACGGCTGGGTGGCAGCGCACAGAGACCATACTCTGGGCACAGAGATCTGTGGGTGGAAGACGAGCAAGCCACTGCCTCCTGGGGCTCATACCCGTCCTTGGGGTCTCCGGGCAGCACACCCCTTTCTGTTCGCCTGCCCCATGACCTCCAGGGTTGCCTCTGCAGTTTCATTTCTCCTTTTTTGAGCCCCGGGGTCTGGCTCAGAGACCTCTCCAAGATGGGCTCCCTGACTGCTGGCTCTTCGGTCCGCAGGGACCCCTCTACCTGTGGGCTGTCCCCTTCACTGGCCACTCCTTTCAGCAGGCGGGATGCGTCCCTCAGGCCCTGTCCCTCCCTCAGGGCAGTGCCACTCCCCAGGGTGCAGGAGCTTGCGGCCCCACAGCAGCGCAGAGGTGGGCAGCAGCTTGTGGGGTGCAGCCTGAGTGGGGCAGGCTCAGAGGGCGGGCGCTGGTGGGGTGCTGGTGGCATGTTGGGAGATGGCCTTCCGGGCTCCTAGGTGAGGGGATATTTTCTTCAGAGCTGTTTCATTTTTCCAAAGCTTTGATCCTGCGGTGAAAATGTGGGGTGCATGAGCGGCTCCCTGCATCCCTAGGAGACGTTCACAGAGGGGGTTCAGCCGGCACCCCACGCCTGGAGCCCGGTGCTTCTCCCAGTCTCCAGGATCAGCCTCCTGCCTCCCATGTGGAGAGGCCGCAAGCCTGGCTCCACGTGCCGTCTGGTCCGAGGGGCACGGCCTGTGGCCTCCCTTCTAGACCCACCGGCCGCGCTGTGGGAGCCCTGACCCCGCTGGAGTCCTGGCAGGCCTGCCCGGGCACACAGGCCACCCCTTCACCCGGGTCGCCCGCACCCTCCCACAGCACCATCTAAGGCCTACGTGCCTTCAGTTCTCCCTGTGGCCTGTGCGTCCCTTCTCTGGGCTGTGGACTCACACTGCATTTTAAAAACCGTCGCCCTCTGTGTCTGGAAGGCAGAGGAGGTCACTGGGGCCCTGGCGGCCATCGCCACCGGGGCTCTCCTGCTGGTGCACCGTGCGCTTGGGCAGGAACGAGGAAGTGGGACTCAGGTGCAGAGCCGGGTTTGGGCTTTCAGGTGTGGTGCGGCCTGAAGCTGCCCCTGGGCAGGTGAGTTTGCCCTTAAGGCGTCTGCGTGCGTGAGCTGGGCCCAACCTACGGGCAAACCTGGAGCTTTCTCTCAGCACGTGGCTGCCGCTCAGCCCACCCCAGGGGCCGCCGTTCCAGCCATGTTCAAATCAGACGGGGCAGCGGGACCCAAGGAGCTGCCTCCCGCCTCACGTCCCTCTCCCGTGGGCACTGCCCTCCCTGCTGCAGACAGCATGCCCAGGAGGTGCAGCAGGGCCTCCTGAGCCCCTCCTGGCCCAGACTGCTGCCCAGCCTAGGGCTGTAGATAAAGGAGACGGTGACCTGTGAAAGAAGATTGGCTGCAGCTTTGTTTCTCAGCAGAACAGCGTTTATTTCTCTGGACAGCGCACACTCGGGCACTCAGCGCCAAGGCCGACTCCACTGTGGAGCGCTACTTGGGGTGGTCCTGCTCCCCCAGGA
>PVHX01037011.1:0-10438 GCA_004024805.1 Geosciurus inauris
ATTCCAGGGTAGAGAGGCCCCTTGCCTTCAGCTGAAACTTTCCAGAATTTAAGAAACCACCAAGAAGGTGCTAGACAGGACTTCGTCTTTCATATCCATGAAGCCTGCAAGTTGTACCACCCCCTCCCCACTACCAATTAGTTGAGCTGAGGGGTGATCATCAGGAGTCAGCCCTTGCCTTGGGGTGGAGCACAGGGGCCGCGGGGAGGCTGCCAGCTGGCCTCAGCCTCAGATTGTCATCTCAGCATGACCCTAGCAGCTGCCACAAGAGCAGGCTGCCAGAGGTCACCGCATTACTTCTGCTTAGTTCGACCCAATTTTCAGCAATAAAAGTTCCATCAGAGCATGCGTCCCGGCGTGTGGCAGTGACATCTGTGTCCCCAACTGGCTCTGTTTTCCCCTCTGGCTCTGGCACAAGACTGTGCCTCAGACTCTCCCTGGCCCCTGGCTTCCGGCTGCACGCCAGGCTGGCTGAGCCCATCTGCTCCTACCAATTTTGTGATCCTGACCCTAGTGGCTGTCCCTGCATGCCTCATGCCATGTGTGGGACCCTCCTGGTGGTGATGGACAGGCATGAGGGAACGAGGCAGCCATGGGGACCCAGCACAGATTATCTGCTCTGAGCTTGGCTTTGTGCCCCCTGGGTTGCTGCCGTCACAACCAGCAGGAACCACCTCTGACGTTTTATTAGCTCCTGTTATTTTTTGGAGAACTCTTTCTTATTCCACATCTGAGTGCTGAGGTCTCTAGCAGACACTCAAGAGAGTCTTTGTTTCTTTGCTTTTAAAGCATCCTATAGGTTCCCTGCTGTCCCTGTCTGTCTGTGAGCTCAGGGCCTGGGGTAGCTGTGTTTGCAGGCTGATACTTTCTATTTTCTTTTTTTATCCTTCAAGCCCTGCGTAATTACCTTCTCCCCAAATCCTCCTCCTGGATCCTCACTTGGAATCAGCATCTCCCTGGGCTGTGTTCCCACACCCCCTCTTGGTGGGAATCTGCTCTCTGTTCTGCAGGGGAATGACTGTGCAAGCCTGTCATCCTTTTCTGGCCTGCAGACGGGTGGGAATGAAGGCACGGGAGCGGTGTGGTGGGAGCAGCTTCTGCACAGCTTAGTTTAGGGACCCTGAGGGCTCAATGCTGCACTGCAGAATTCAGAGTCGGGACCTCACCCCATCTCCCTTCCATGCGAGATGGTGGCGAGAGTGCCAGTAACACAAATATTAAAGAAGGGCATTATCGGGTGTGTGCAGAGAGTCCGGGAAACCAGGGCGAGGGATTTTTTCTGGCAGAGTAAGGGAGCATTATAGCCAGGATGTATCTGAGCTGGGCCATGAGAGAATTTCAGCAGAAATGAAGGGGGAGGAGGGCAGACAGCATCACCTGTTGTCACATCTCCTTTCTGCAGTAGTGCTCAAGTCAGGATCCCCTGAGAAGGTTTGCTGGCCGGGATGGGGCCAAGGTTTTGCATTTCTGGTCTGCAATGCTCAGCTCCTGCAGCATTAGGGCTGGGAGACCCTTGGGGGCCCCAGCCCCAGCACGTGTTCTGTGGAACCCTCGTGCTATGGGGTTTTGCAGGCAATAGTATTTGCTATTGGTGGCATGTTAGAACTCTCCCAAAGAATCAAGCCACATTATGATTTGAAATATTAAAAATCATTGGTACATCCTGCAGGAATCAATCAGGCATTTCCCAAACCTATCTGGAAACAAAACCCTTTCACTTATGGCCTTTATTCCTTCCACCCTTGAATGGGGTTCCAACAGGTCTTAGTTCAAGAAACGTCTCTCGAGCTTTCTCTCCCCAGAGGCACACCCTGGAAGTCCACAGCTGTCTCTGCTGTCTTGTCAGTGGGACATAAAGCAGCACAGTGATCAGCTCCCTGATGTCAGGTACAGAGAGTTAGAGAGGTCCTGGTCCCCTGTGGACTGGGCTCTTTGCATTTCGATAATAACGCATGCGCAACCACAACCACATAGCATCAGCAACCACAGGTACAAGATCATGGGACCCATACCATGCGCTGGAGGGGTTGGGAGTCATTGGCAAAAGGGTGATGAATTAAGGGAAAATCATGGCCACTCTACCTCTCTGCCATGTTTCTCTGTTGGGAAACAGCTTGGTGTGAAATGCTGGTGAAAATCAAGTTGCCATGTCAAGCTGTGAACTGTAACTGTAGACTTTTGAAAAGAGGCTTCCCTGGGGCTAGTCAAAATGGAAATGTACCATCCAGGCTTCCTCCTGGGCTATTAATTCCTTTTTTGAGATGGGGATTCAGAGGTACTAGTAACAAATTTCCTATCTATCCAAAATGCAAGGGGAGAGGTGATTAGAAATACCTAACAGCTCTCATCAAATTAAAGAGCTTGTGTCTTTGAGTTTTCTCTAGCAGAAGCTCAGCATTTGTGTAAGTTGTGATTCAGCAATACTGCTTCAGCGACCTCTGACCTATATCCCTGCAAGATACTCATTAATTACAAAGAGTAGAACAGTCACTTTCTATTGGAGAAACTTGGTAGACACCTTCTTTGTCCAATGATTACCAGCATGCTGATCGATAGGAAGAGGATAAATCAAAGCATATGTGCTCCTGGTACAATACACTCAGAAGGACACAGCATTACCCCCATGATGGTCCCAACAATGATGTAGCCCCAGTATCTAATCAGGGGGAAACCCCAGAGAGACCCCAATGGAGGGACAATACGCAGTAGTCAGCTTGCTGTGATACAATACCTGAGAAAATGAACTTAAAGGAGGAAGGATTTATTCAGGCTTTTGGTTTCAGAGGTTTCAGCCCATGGAGGGGCAGGGAGTGCATGGTGGAACAAAGATGCATAACTCATGGTGGCCAGGAAGTGAAGAGAGAGAGCTGGGCCCAGGTCCAATTACACCTTCAAGGACATGCTCCAATCACCTGAGTTTTTCCCACCAGGCCTCACCTTCTAAAGATTCCATTACCTCCCAGAAGTATCACAAGATGGCAACGGAGATTTTAATGTATGGTCTTTGAGGGACATTTAAGATCCAAACCCTACCAGGAAGTCTATGATATAATGGGCCTGAACATTTACACAGCTGTCAATCCCAGAAAATGTCAATGTCACGAAGAAACACTCAGGAATGATTTTGGGTTCAGGAAGAGTAAAGAGATGTGGCTACCCTGTGCATCTCACGGTCCTAGACTTTCCTGTGCTAGAGAGGAATCCTTGGGACAATTGACAACATCTCAATATGTTGAAATTAAATAAGATTAAATAAAAGCACATCAATGAACATTTCCTGGGCTTGTTTATTTAATTCTAGTTTGGTAGATCTAGGAAAATGTCTTTGTTTTTAGGAAATACACATCGAAGCATCCAGTGGTAAAGAGGCATCATGTCTGTATTTCTCAAATGGTTCAGAAAAAAATATACATTTGAAGGACAGAGAAAAGGATAAAATGAACACAGTAAAATGGGGGAATATGGGCAAAGGTCTTCACCGTATTATCCTTGTGATCTTTTCATGATGAAATTTTGTCAAAATTAAAAATTGAAAAAAGACTTCCAAAACACAGTGGCTTAAGAGAAAAGATTGTGTCTCGCTCTGCTATATGTCTAAAGGTCAGCTGTGTGGAAGTTCGGCTCCATGCAGCCATGCAGGGATCCAGATTCTTTCCAATGTGGCTGGATGGTAGGGTCAGTGCCACAAGAGCAGGAAGGAGGAGGGAAGTAATTGGCTGGCATTTGACTTCTCTTTGAGCAGGGCCTATGGAAATTCACATTCCACTGGCTGGAACTGAGTTCTGACACCAGCCCTACCCACAAAGGAGACTGGGGTGACAGAATGCTATCATGGGGCTGGGGGTGTGGCTCAGGGGTAGAACATATGCTTACCATGAGCAAGACTCTGAGTTTGACCCCCAGCACTTAAAACACACACATACACACACACACACGAAAATCAAAAGCAAACCAAACCAAACCCCAGACCTGCCCCTATCACTATGGATCCGAGGCAGGCTGAGTCAAAAGCCAGCTAGCAGTCTGCTACCTCACCTTCTCTGGAATTCAGAGATGACCTGGCAAATGGTGGTAGCCTCAAAGGACTCTAAGGTTAAATGTCCAGTTCCAATTTTCCACATCTGCCACTCATGGCATCCTAAACCTGTTAAATTCCAAAAAAGCTTCTCGGGCTGCTGCCAAGTCCGCTGTTTGTAGTTTCCTTCCTCATGACAACCCCTCAAGGCCTATGGGGACCCCACTTCCCCACATTCTCCATTCCCGTCACTCTCCACATCTCCTCTCATGGTGTTCCTTTCTGGGGAGGGGGCAAGGTAAGTGCCACCTCCACTTTGTACCTCCTGCGCCTCGGCCTGGCCCAAATGCCACACACTTGGGGGCCCTTGTACTTCACCTGGGAATCGTGTTAAAATGCAGATTCTCCTTCTGCGGGGTGGCGGCAGGCCTGAGTTTCTGCACTCCTGAAAAGCTTCCAAGGAAAACAGGCTACCGGTTCTGGTTGCACTGAGTAGCAGAGGTCAACGGGCATCATCAGGGTGAGACTGCGTTCTTCAGAGATTAAACAAATTAAAACAAAACAAAACAAAAAAACCAACTGTGACCACTCTCACCACCAGGACTGGAAGGAACTGGCCAGGTGCCAGTATGCCAAGCACACGGTCCTGGACACCTTGCTGCCAGTAGACACTACTTGTCGGGCCCTCCAGGGAAGGCATTCTCCAGGCTTGGGCAGTGTGGCCTTGTATGTCCCTCCTAAGTTTAAATTTGCCTGTGAATTATGAGCAAAAAATAAATAAACCACACACTTCACATTAGGTGGTCCATGAGGGCAGTTCAGAGCACCAGAGGCGGTGGGAAGAGGCAGAGCCTTCCTAGTTTGGTAAGGATAGCAGGGTAGACAGGTGGCCTGACCTCTCCCAGGTGCAGTGGGTTTCTTGGGGCTGTCACCCAGTGTGGCTGGGATCCAATTCCTGCAAGTGGCATGGCAGGATGAGTGTGAGCTGAGGATCTGGGGGACGGCAGCTGGAATCCCAGCTCCATCATTAGCTGGGTGACCATGAGCACGTAGTTCATCTCCCAGAATCTCAGTTTTCTCACCTGTAAGGTGAGCCTGGGTTTTACAGTCGACCTGTAGCTGTTCTCCCTGGGGGTTCTCACTCCTCTCTGGTTAGTCCTCCACATCAAACCCTGCAGAAACTTTCTTCAGGGGCAGCCCATCAATGACAGAAAGAGCTGGAGCCCATTGCCACCAGGGTCTGTTGCTGCTGAGTATTGATGTTGGCGTGTGACAAGAGCCCGTGTACTCACTAGAAACACACCCAAAGGCGGCTTTGAAGGGTTTCCACCCAAGCAGACCTAAAAGCATCCTTTGAGAGCTGGCAGTGATATTTTCTTTGACCACAAGATGTCGCCCTGGGACAGGATCTACTAAATTCAACACTCCCAAGGAGAACCAAAAATGTTTCTGAAATATTTCTGCAGATGGTGATCTTGTCCTCGGCGGACCAAATGGTTTGTTTTAAAAGTTCTGGAAAAATTTTACAGATAATTTCATCTCTTGATTATGAATAGGAACTCTGTAGCCAGCCAGATGAGGGGAGTTCAGAATACCCAGCTTTGTTACCTCTTGGCTATGTGACCTTGGACAAGTTGCTTAACCTCTCTGTGCTGATATTAGATGTTGATATTAGCCCTTACCTAACAAGGTGGTTATGAAGTTTAAATTATGCTTTAAAACTGTTTAGAATAGCTAGGCAGGTGGTGCATGCCTGCAATCCCAGTTACTTGTGAGGCTGAGACAGGAGGATTATAAATTGGAGGCCTGCCTTGGTAACTTAGGGAGGCCCTCAGCAATTTAGTGAGACTCTGTCTCAAAAACTCTGGTAAATAGTATAACTAATGATAACAATAATTATATCATAAAACTTGTCCCTTTCATCTCAAATGAATGAAATCCAAACACCAAAGAATTAAGTCACACCTACAGCACAGTGCATGAGAATCTTTTCTAGCCATGCCGGAGTCAACTCCCAGAGCAAATACAATGATTTTTCATTCAGTCACTGGAACAGACCAGTGTCAAATGATGAGAAAGTACAGAAATCAAAGGGCACGCTCCATCAGCTCCCTCCCCAGAAGCAAAGCCCTAGACACTTCTTGATCTGTTGCCAGATTGTTCAAAATCACTAGGCACAATGTTCTAACTGGGAATCTTGCTGACAATGTCTGGGGCTGAGGTTATTACACATGAGAAGTTTTAATTTGTATTACATAAAATGGAATCGTACAATGCCTAATCGCAGACAGGCATAGTGAAGAAAATAAGTAATCATCTTTTATCTCACCACTTGGACATCTAACCACTGTTTCTATTTTGATATTTTTTGCGATGATATTCATATGCAGTTAAAGATTTTGCAAAATTAGAATGGCACAATTTTGTAGCTTGCTTTCTATATGTGGTATCGTGATGTGAATCATGTCACAGAATATGCATTAAAACTTTTTTTTTTTTGGTGGCATATGTAAGTTTTCAATGATGGCTGCACCATGATTTAGTACTTGTTGCTGTTATGGGCTTTAATTTTTCACTATGAGATGAAAAGCAGGAGACATTTCCTTGTCGTGAACACTTTCCAATGCCATTCTTTAGGAGAGCTTAATAAAAGAATTCGATGGGTTGACAAACAGGGTTTCCTTTCACCAGATCATGCACAACACTGAGAGTGTGGCTCAGTGGTAGAGATCTTGCCTAGCAGGTGCTAGGCTCTAGTTCCATCCCCAGCACAAAACAGAATCAAAACCAAAAACAACAACAAAAAAAACCCATTCGATTTTTGCTCAAGGTCAAAGTGAGTGAGCAGCTGAGGCTGGCTTTGAGAACTTCTTTGCTAAGTTCAAACTCCTGCCTTTGGGGGGCACTAACACACTTTTTAAATTTTATCTTTCGAAACAAAGGCTTTCAGTCCAGCACTTGTGGTCAGATTACTCTGTCACATGCTATGTGTTCACATGTTCAGGACAGCCACCATGTATCTCGGCATACTTTGTGCTGTTAGAAAAGAAAGTTTATCCCAAACTCAAATGCCTACAGGGATCAGGCATAGCCGCCTGTGCTCACAGGTCTGATGTGACATTTGGGATGCACTTACCATGTCACCAAAGATGCATGTCATCCACTTTTCCTTTACAAAGCAACAAGTCAGATCAAATCTGTGAGTTCTTTAGGACACTGCCCTCCAAGCCAAACCTCCATGAGCTGCATGGATAACCGGGAATAACTTTTAGAAAATCCCTATGAGGTGCATGTAGGACAAAAGGTGGCATCTCCATTTCATAGAGGGGGAAAGTGAGCCTTGGAAGACTTGGGCTCATGGTCAAACCAGAAAGACAGCATGTCTGTGTCATCTCAGGGGTTTTTAAGCTACAGTGAGTGCTTTTGCTCGTCCCTGCATAGGGCTGTGACAGGTGCTATTACTGTTGATGCAGAAGGGACCAAATGCATAAGGAATTTGCAGCCCCTCCCCCCATTTCTGAGCTAATGTTAACCTCATGCTATGTAAGTGCACACCCAAGAATAACTGTTCTTCCAGAAAGCTCTTGCCACGGATGTCCGGCTTTGCTCTGCAAGGGTTTCCCTTTCTCGGTTTCCTGTTTCCTGTCTCAGCTGTCATTGGAAACGTCCCCCACCTACAGATCCACATGTCCTCCTGGGGGTTGGAGAAAGAGGGACTGCACAGCATTGAGGGTGTGGTGGTGGGGGGAGGGCAGATGCAACTTTGCCCATTAGATCTTGAGAGGCTGCTGCTGGGTTTTGAGTGACAGCTGTGTGTCCTGCATGAGAGATGGAGTTTCTTTTTCAAGTGGTATAGTCTTAATCACTAACTTGTTGCTACCCACCTCCATCATTTCTGAGTATTTTGAAAAAATAAAATAAAATAAATTCCAACACTTCTCTAAACACAGGAACCCAAGGGAATTTGTACGGTCTCAAGAAGGGGCAAGGCTGGAGATGGGGCATGGCGGGGTGGGGAGGAGGTGAGAGGTGAGAGTAACTCAGAACCATTTTGAAAGGAGCCAATCCAGACAGCCCTAAGAGCTCTGTGCTACCCTCGGAAACATGGTCCTGTGGAATCGGGGACCCAAATGATGCTGAACCTCATTGACTCCATCTTTAAGAATTTGGCCTCTTTGTGTCTCAAACTTCAGTTTCTTTTCAAAGATTGAAAACATAAATATTTAGAGAAGACAGGCAGGCAATGTCAATAAGTAAAGCAGGTGGGTGTCCTCAGTTGGGCTCTGGTGGAGGGCAAATTAGGCACATGGTGGGCAAATCATCTCATTTGCCAAGAGCAGATAAACATTCCTCATTTTTTTTTCTGCGAACACTGCTGATTTTGAAAAGGTGGCAAGGAATTTGACTTTCCTTATGACACCCCATAGACCAAAGAAACTCTACCTGAAGGTGGCACGGGGCTCCTGTGCAGCTCATTTGCATCCTATAGCCTCTGGCTGGGGTGTAGTGGAACCTGGTATATTGCTTGGGTGGCATGAGGGCATTCACCTGCTATTTAATGACAGTATTTGTGCACTCTCCAAATGTAAACCATTTGAGAAACTGCAAAAAGAAACATCCCATAAAGTCCATTGCTTACTTAGAGGCTACTTCCTTACCCAAACGAAGCCTCTCTCCCCAACCCCCACCACCATCCTAGTCAAGCCACAGAAGTTGGAGAAGCATACTTCAGAGAACGTGTTAATAAAACAGGCAACCACAAACATCTACAAAGGGTCCTTCCTTTTTTCTTCTCTTTTTCTTTTTGAGACAGGTTCTTGCTGTATTGCCCAGGCTGGCCTTGAACTCTGAGGTCCAAGTAGCTGGGATGATGAACGTGCATCATGCCGGCTAGTTTCAAAGGATTTTAAAAACAGAGCATCCTTTTAAGAAAGTCACTGGCCCTGAATTATTAAGATTCAAGGGAAGGCAGCTGGGCGCGGTGGTGCACGCCTGTAATCCCAGCACTTAGGGAGGCTGAGACAGGAGAATCACGAGTTCAAAGCCAGCCTCAGCAACGGTGAGGCGCTAAGCAACTCAGTGAGACCCTGTCTCTACATAAAACACAAAATAGGGCTGGGGATGTGGCTCAGTGGTCGAGTACCCCTGAATTCAATCCCCAGTGCCAAAAAAAAAAAAAAAAAAAGGATTCAAGGGAAGGCTTAGGGGCACTGTCACTAGAAGCTTGGGGTGACATAACACTGCCTGTGACTTGAGACCTAAAGCGAACGCAGTTTGTGAGAGTTGTGACCACACAGCCAGGCAGTAGGAAATTGGCCCAGTGTCTTTGGCTGATGTCTGATGTCATCTAGCAGGCATTCCCCCTTCTTCCTGTACTGTCATTAGCAAATGTGACTCCCAGGCCATTCCAGAGCAGCAGCTCCAGTACTGGTTTGAAGGATCTAGTGGAAGGCCAAATTGCCTCCAAATAATACCTTTCTTTCCTAATTGAGATGGGCACTTTAGGACCATCTGGGGTGGACCAAGGACCATGTGAGGCCATATCCTATGTTAGGGGTTTCCTGTAATTGAATACCTTCAAAATGTGAGCAGAGTAGCCTCAGGGGTTGTCAATCATCCCTCTTGGTTGAGACGGGGAAATGCTCCTCCCACCCAAACCTGGCCTATGGAGCATACTGGTCTTCCTGGGGAGACCAGGTAGGATGAGGGACACTTTTAGGCTTGGCCTGTTTCCTCTGGTCTGGCATGGGGACAGATTTCTAGTGTTATAAATTGAAGGGCAGGAGGGGATGCTAAGATATCAAATATCTTATTTTCTTTCTGTTTTTTGGGGGGGGAGGGTGGAATGGGGTGGGGGCGTACCAGGAATTGAACCCAGCGGTTCTACTTCTCCAGCCCTTTTAAAAATATTTTATTTGGAGACAGTGTCTCTCTGAATTGCTTGGTGCCTCACTAAGTTGCTGAGGCTGGCTTTGAACTCGCGATCCTCCTGCCTCATTCTCCCA
This sequence comes from Geosciurus inauris, assembly GCA_004024805.1. Classification (NCBI taxonomy): domain Eukaryota; kingdom Metazoa; phylum Chordata; class Mammalia; order Rodentia; family Sciuridae; genus Geosciurus; species Geosciurus inauris. Next base: position 10,021 of record PVHX01037011.1, read on the forward strand.
AGCCGCTGGAATTGCAGGTGTTTGCCACTGCGCCCGCCTCCTAAGCCTTTTTTCCAACACTTCCGGGGGACCTGGAACTAATATATATTTAAGAAATGCTTAATAACTTTAAAAAGAGACACATAAGTTCCACTTTATTCAGTCAAGGCACACAATCATTTTACATCCCACCAAGAAGGAAAGACGACGCAGCAATGACATAGAGCGCAATGTTCCCCGGCCTTGCGATTATGAGACACCTATGGGTTTCCGAGATGTTGGGGAGCAAATGCGCACTTCTTAGAATCCAGGAAGAGCGAGCGTTGTGGTTCTCCTCCGCCCGCAAGCCGCCAGGGGGCGCAAGACGCCTGCTCCTCACTTGACCCTTGGCGTTGGCAAACGCATCAGCCTCCCAGGGCAGAAGGTAAACTTCTCTTTA
>PVHX01037012.1:0-10443 GCA_004024805.1 Geosciurus inauris
GAAGTAGTTAGAATGGAGATCCTTGTCTTGTTCTTAATTTTAGAGGAAACATTTTCCAGTTTTCTCCATTCCGTATGATGCTGGCCCTGGACTTGTCATGTATGGCCCTTGTAACATTGAGGCAAGTTCCTTCTACCCCTAGTTTAACCAGCATTTTTAACATGAATGGATGCTGGATTTTGTCAAAGGCCTTCTCTGCGTCTATTGAGGGGGTCATGTGATTCTTGTCCTTAATTCTATTTAAATGATGAAGTACATTTATTGAGTTGCATATGTTGCAACAACCTTGCATCAAGTGGGATGAAACCCACTTTATCATGCTGTACTGCCTTTTTAATGTGTTTTTGAGTGTTGTTTTTCAATATTTTATTAAGGATTTTTGCATCTGTGTTCATCAGGGATGTTGGTCTTTTTTTCTTTTTTAATTTTTTCTTAGTTGTAGATGGACACAATGTCTTTATTATATTGCTTTGTATGTGGTGCTGAGGATCGAACCCAGGGCCTCAGGCATGTGAGGCAAGTGCTCTACCGCTGAGCCACAATCCCAGCCCCATGGGATGTTGGTCTTAATTTTATTTTACCTTAATGTGTCTTTGGTTTTGGTATCAGGGTGATATTAGCTTCAGGATGATTTGGGGAGTGTTTTCTCCTTTGTTTCAGGGAATAATATGAAGAAAACTGGTGTTCTCTTCTGTAAAAGTCTTGCAGAACTCATTTGAGAATATGTCTGGTCTTGGGTTTTTCTTTTTTGAAAGACTTTTAATTGCTCTTTGAATTTTATTACTTGATATTGGTATATTTAGGGTTGTGGTCCAATTTGGGTAGGTCATATGTGTCTATAAATGTATCAGTGTCTTAGATTTTCCAGTTTATTGGCATATAAATTTTCAAAATTGTTTGTAATGATCCTATGAATTTCAGAATTGTCTGTGGCAATTTTTTTCATCTCTATTTTTGTTGATTTGTGTCTTCTATTTATTTTTGTTAGTTTTTCTGAAGGTTTATGAAGCCTGATCTTTTTAAAGAATAAACTCTGTTGTACTGATCCTTTGTATTTTTTTTTAATTCTGTTTCATTAATTTCATCTCTGATCTTAACTTTTTCCTGTCTTCTGACTTTGAAATTAGTTCTTAATTTCTAGGCCTTGAGATTATTTATCTGGGCTGTAACATTAGATTATTTATCTGGGAATTTTTTAAATATAAGCACTCAATGCTATAAATTTTTCTATTAGAACTACTTTCATACTCAGAGATTTTGATGTTATATCTATGTTTTCCTTTATTTCTAATTTTTTAAATTTCTCCACTAATTTCTTCTATGATCTATTTCTCATTCAAAATGTGTTATTCCATCTCCAAGTGTTAAAGTGATTCCTGTTTTTTATCTTGTTGATGATTTCTAATTTCATTCTGTTGTGATCTGATGGAATGAAAGGAATACATTCTTTTTTTTTTTTGTATCTCTTAAGACTGGCTTTGTGTCCTAAAATATGATTTATTTTAGAAAAGGTTCCATGTGCTGCTGAGAAGTAAGTGAATAAATTTGTTGATTAATGAAATATCTGTAGATATCCATTGGATTAATACTTTTTTTTTCTGAATAGTCTAGTTTATGTTTGGATGTCCTATCTATTGGTGAAAGAAGTATGTCATTGAAATCTTCCAGAATTATTGCATTTGAGTCTATTTGAATCTTTTTATTGAGTAGAGTTTGTTTTATGTGCATAGCTGCACCAAAATTTGAAGCATAAATATTTGTAATCATTATATCTTGTTGTTGGATGATTCCCTTAACCTGTATGAAGTGACTTTTTGTCTCTACCACTTAATTTTGAACTGAAGTGTACTTTTTCAGATATAAAAGTAACTACTCATGCTTGCTTTTATTCTTTATTTGCAGTGGTATATCCTTTTCCATCATTTGACCTTCAGCCTGTAGATGTCTACCTGTAAGGTGAGTCTCTTGCAGTCAACATAAGATTGGGTCGTAGTTTTCAATCCATTTTGCCAATCTATTTCATTTGATTTGAGAGTTTAGACCCTTTACATTCATTATTGTTATAGGAAGGTGGTTTTTGTTTCCTGAAATTTTGATTTATTTCTAATGCTTAATTCAGATTTGATTCTCCTTTAATTAACTATTTTTCTAGTAGATTCATCCATATGCTGGTTCTGATATTTATTTTTAATTTCTTCTGCATGAAACATTTTGTTGTGTTTGTTTTGTAGTGCTGGCTGAGTGGTTATGAATTATTTTAGCTTCTGCTCATTATGGAAGATTTTCATTTTATCTTTAATTCTGAATCATAGTTTTACTAAATAAAGCAATCTTGATTGGTGCTTATTATCTTCCAGGGTTTAGTAAATACTACTCTAAGCTTGCCTGGCTTTTAGGGTATGAATGGATAAAACAGTAGAAAATCTAATTGGCTTACCTCTAAATGTGACTTGCTGTTTTTCTTTTGTGCCTCTTAAAATTCTATCCTTATTCTGTATATTATGCTGTTTTCCTGAAAAATATGTTTTTTGGAAAGAGTAACTTTTTAATCTTTTCTCTTAGTGGTCCTAAATGCCTCTTATATTTGAATTTTCATCTCATTTTTAATGCTTAGAAAATTTTCTGATATTATTTCATTGAAAAGTTTGTTTATTTATTTAGTTTGTATTTGATGCTTTCTTGTACTTCAGTGATTCTTATATTTGGTTTCTTAATATACCAGATTTCTTGAATAATCTGGTCATTGTGTCTTATAATCTTTTCTGTTGACTTCATTTTCAAGATTGTGTACTTCATCTCTGAGGCCTAAGAATCTGTCTTCTTTGTCATCTAATCTATTGGTGGTGCTTTCAACTGAATTTTTGATTTGATTTATTGAGTCTTTTATTTCCAGGGTTTCTGTTTCATTCCTTTTTAGAATTTCTTTCTATTGAAATTGTCTTTCACTTAATGTATTTTTCTCTTAATTCCTTTCTTATATCTTCTTTGGCTCATTGAATATTTTAAGTTGAATTTCCTAAATTGTTTCTTTGACATTTTCTTCACTGTCATGTCAATGGTATAAGATGTTGGAGTGTTGTGTTTTGAGGAGCTTGTTTCTGGGATGCTTATTTTTTCTATTTTTATGCAAGGGAGTATTTAGTGAACTTCTTTCTATTAAGTGCTCCAGTCTGAGTTAACATTCAGCTATCAAAACTCCCATTCAAAAAGGATCATCTGCTGTTCCCAGTATCAGTGTCACTGAGAGAAGCTACTAAGCTCTGTTAGCTGCAATCACTTTAGAGAAAAACCATGTACTCATACATCTTAGGGGGAAAAATTGTGAATATGTTCTTGCCAGTTCCTCTAATCAGGGTATAAAACTGTAGTAAAGTTCTTGAAGAGGTTGAGAAATTAGTTAGTAAAGATAGCAAAATTACTATTACACTATGTAGGGGCTAAAAGGGAAGAAGAGAACAAGAGACAAAGGGGAAAAGAAGAGAAAAGATAGAAAAAATTCAAACTAAGATTTTAAAAAAGTATAAATGGGGTAGGGTTTCAGGCAGGAGCAGGTCATGTAAGATGGAAAAGAAAGGCTGAAGAGCAAGTGTAAACCTGAGCTCAAACAAACAAACACACAGAATAATTCCAGTTAATGCTTTAAGAAGACATCAGAAGCAATACAATCAATGAGAGATGCAATGTTGAATAATAGGGGCACATCTGTCAAGTCAATATGAAAAGTAACATCTGTAAGATCAAAAATGACATTAGAGCTATTTATAATAACTCATGCTGAAATGGGGAGATTCCTTATTGAGTCTTCTTGGTTTGAATTTCATCAATATTGTGGACCTTTAGATGATGCCCACCGCCCCTTGACTTTTCCTTCAATTTCCCCTAGGTATGGAGATATCAATCACACTAGCTCACCTTCGACACAATTCTAGGAGGCCTCTCTGATCTTTTGTAGGTCCAGGTACCTACTAGCTTTCTTTTACATCAAAGTAGATGACCCCTAGATGTCTGTGACTTAGAAGCCAGGTTATTCCCTGTTGGAGGGTGCTGTCATATGTGCTCTCCTACAGAAAAGCTTTGTGTTTCTAATACTGTCAAATCCAATGTGGGCCCTCCTGTGTATATTTCAGATTATGGGTGGTGTAATGGTCTAAGATAGAGGTATTATAGTCTCTTTGATGTGGTTCTTGGTGACACTGTGAGGGCCCTCTGAGGGTATAGAGCTGGTGACCCCTTTGGTTTATGCAGTTTCCAGGTCAATGGGCTCATGTCTGGGGACACTGGAAGATGGCTGGTATCTGTGTGAGGCTCCTGTGTAAGCCCCTTTGTGCGGTTTTCTGCCACTGTGTATGCACAAAATTCCTCAGTAACTATTGGAGTTATCCTCATAGAATGCCTTCTCTGGGTCCATGTGTCTGAATGAGGATTGACACTCTGGGACTCACAGCTCTGTGCCCTCCTAAAGGATACTGGGGCACAGGAGCTACTTCCCTGGCTGTTACGGGTTTTTTTTTTACCAGATGGTCTTTGTTTGTCATCCCAGAGGCCCAAGTCTGCATTCTTGGGGATGCCTGATCTTCTGCCTGTTTATATTAGGTGTGGAGGTGTAGGTTGCAGGGCTTAGGTCTGTCACTGACTGCTGTGGGATGCTGAGAACATTCTCCCTTCCCCAGGGACTTCTTTATATGCAGCATAGAGCTTCCTGGCTGTCTGCAACCTTGGGGCCTGTGAATGCAGGCTCTCTATGGGTGGCCTATGGCACCAAAGCCTCCACCCAGGATGATGTAGATTGCCTGGGTACCATTTTATGACTGGAGTACAGTGTCAGTTGGCCCACCTTTTTCTGAGCTACTATGACTGGCAGCTGGTAGGTGTGAATTGCTGGGTGCCAGCTCTCCTCTTCTGGAGCTTCTTTGTAGCATTGGTAAGTACTTGGTGGCTCTCTGCAGCTGTGGGGTCTGTAGGTGCAGGCTCTCTGTAGGAAGTCTGTGGCACACAAGCCTCCTCTCTGTCTGCAGCAGATCACCAGGATTTTACTTGTCCCAATGACTTGGGTAGAATATCACTTTCCTGTCTTTACCTTTCTTTGCTCGTGAGGAGGATGTTGGGGACTGCTGGACTGGGGTTAGGACTCCTGGGAGTGATTAAATCTTGGGAAAGTTCCCCCCAGTTCCCTCATCCACTGTGAGGGCGAGGGGTTTTGGTACCCTTCAGCTAGTAAAGATCCCTGAACAGGTTCCTTCTAGACAGATTATTAAGATCACACGTTTCAGGGGCTGGGGTTGTAGCTCAGTGGTAGAGCGCTTGCCTTGCATGCGTGAGGCACTGGGTTCGAGCCTCAGCACCACATACAAATAATAAATGAATAAAATAAAAATCCATCAACAACTAAAAACATATTTAAAAAAAAAAAAAAGATCACACGTTTCAGAGGTATTCTCTCTGGTTGTTTGTAACTATCTAAAGGTGGGGAGAAGCTGTTTTGATTTAATTTCTTCTAGGAATGCTGGCTAAGAGTGGCCTCTACAAAATGGCTACCCTGCCTGGCACAACTTCCAGGCCACAATTTGGGCTAAACTGCATGATCTCCTTCACTGTCTTTGCTGCTTGTGTCCTGTTTTAACTTGGTCTGCTTTTCTTCCAACTGCTGTTAATGAAGTAAGCTCATGGGCTTTTCTTATCCCTGGTTCTTTCTTTGTTACCTTTCTCCCTGACCCCATCCTGCTCAGCATTCAGACTCTGGAGTTCTGTCTTATTCTTTGCTTTGGTAACCAAATTCCAAATCCCTCCAAGTCTCCAGCAGCCCAGTATTTAGAATGATATCTGTTGCTTACCTTTCTGGGCAGCTGTTGTTTTTCTGCTTTTCTTTTTCTGAGCTGTGGAAGAATAGAGAGTTGTGGCCTAGATCTGCTCTGCAATCTTTCTGTGTGCCAGAGTTGTCCTACCCACCCTCAGGAGATCATGGCAGAGAAAGAAAGAAAGAAGAGTGTTCAGGGCATTTCCCATAATATAAGCCATAGGTTCTATTCTGGGAGAGGAGAAAACGAAGAGAGAGTGAAGACTTAAGAGGGTTGAGGAACCTAAATCAAGTGGGGAATGGATGGATTGGTGATGTGGATGAAGTCATCACACAGTGAATATCATGGCTTAATATTGTGTATTAATACATACCTACAATTAGGTATGTTTCAATGTATATGCAAATTAATACAAAGACAACTGTGATCAAATTTCTAACATTGAAATAGTATGTATGTTTTTATATAGGTAATTGAGAAAATGTGAGGGCTACAAAAAGTGCTAAGACCACTTTTCTATTTTTATGTCCCCAGTCCTTTTTTGTAATTTTATAGAAATTGCTGAATGTAAGCCTTAAAGAATAAAATTATGGCACTTGCAGGTAAACGGATGGAGCTGGAGAATATTATGCTAAGCAAAATAAGCCAAACCCCCAAAACCAAAGGCGGAATGTTTTCTCTGATAAATGGATGCTAATCCATAATGGGAGGTGGAGTGGGGAATAATGAAGGAACTTTGCATTGTGCAGAGGGAAGTGTGGAAAGAGGGTGTGTGGGGATGGGAAGGAGGGTGGAATGAGATGTAAATTATTACTCTGTGTACATATAGGATTACCCTCCTGGTGTGACTGTACCATGTTCAGCCAGAGGAAGGAGAAGTTGTGCTCCATTTGTGTGCAGTGTGTTGAAATGCATTCTACTTTCATGTATAACTAATTAGAACAAATTTTTAAAAATTTTAAGAAAGAAATAGTTGAATGTAATATAGGCAGAATGTGGAAGTTTAAGAGCTTTACTTTATTTTAGGTTATCTGTAAAATCTCCTCTATGAAATCACTTAATCTCATTGATCATATTTACTTAATTCATTGAGTAATTATTTCATCATTGTACCACGTGCTAGGCATACAGTGATGATATCAGATATCATTTATGCCAATATTATCTGCTATCGTTAATGTAACATGATGACATTTGTATATTTGTATATTATAAAGCATATTGTATTTACATTTATGATATACAAATACAGTAATGATATCAGGTGTTGATATTATCAACAATGATGCTAATAAATGAACTCACTGAGCATGTTATGTTAATTAATTAGTAAATTAATTGATAATCATTTTAGCCCTCTGCCTGCCAGTTGCTAGGCATATTGTAATGATATCAGATAGCAGTACATAGTGCTAATGGAGTGCAGAGGTAGGGCATGAATCTCAAATGGATGGAGAGTGGAAACATTTGGAGGCAATGATATCTAAGCTGAGACCTTAAAGATAAGTAGGTGTTAGAATTAAGCAAAGAAGCCACGAGCAGAGGTGGGAGTGGATGGTGTACAGTGAGACCCTTAAGTAAGAAGGAAATGACCTGATGGATCCAGAGTAGGTGGATCATAATGTATGAGGGATGAAGTATCAAGAGATGATGCTAGAAAATTAAGCAGTGGCCATATTTTAAGGGACGTCGTAGGTTATATTAATAAACTTTAATCCTAAAAGCAGTGAGAGGACCCATTATTGGGTTTTATATAGAAAAGTGACCCAAAATGTTATCACTCATAATGTATAGGATTTGCATAAATGAGGACATTGAATTTTATCATCTGTAAAGTTATTCTAAAGTTCTTTAATTCATTATATCTGAATATAAAGAAGCAAATCACAATGATATAAATATGTCTCTTTAATCTGAAAAGAATTAATAGTTAATATGAGGCTATATTAAATATAGAAATAAAGCTCTGCTTTCAAAGCATTATTAAGCTCATATTAAACTGTTTTCAAAGAAGAAATTAAATTTTTCTTTGACTGTGAAGAACATACGGTTACTCTTGTATATTTTCTGTCATATCAGTGAAATTTCCCAAGACCTTATGTGCCATTAAATATATCCAGTGAAATGCAGATGAAACTGTACTTTTTCTCTCCTGTGATTTAAACCTTTGTGATGTTTCCATTCATTGAAATAACAATGATCTTTGATAACTTTTCTTATCCTTCTGATACATGGGAAATCACTGAAACTATTGGCAAAGGAACATAGGGAAATATTTATAAAATATTCAATAAGATAAATGACCAAAAAGTGAAAAGTGCATCCAGTCAAAATTCTGGATACAATTCACATCAGTAAAATTGGGTTTTCCCCCCAATTAACTTTAATGTTATCTGTTTTAAACATTTATAAAGTCTGCAAGTAGCCCTTCATCACAATGTCATCCCAAAACAGGTTACAATTGGAAAAAGTATGTAAAAGCCCACTTGTTTGATTTTCCTGATTTGTGTACTTCACCTATGTAAGAAGGCATAATAAGTACTTGATAAAGAGATGAGCAAATGTATAAACAAGTAAATGCCGTTCTCAACAGCTAAGCAGTTTGTTTAATATTATTTCAGATTTCAAAAATTTGTAAAAACTTGTGTCTAAAAGTAACCCTACAGTATCATTCTAACCAGATCTTCTTTTCTTCCTGCATTAAATTAGGCTTTAGACAAAATTTCTTCTAAGCCAAACTGAAGAGAATTTTTTTAATTAAATTTCTTTTTTTTCAGATTTGCATAAATGTTTCCAGAGTAGAAATGGTGTTTGTCTAGATCAGGGTGAGGTTTCTAATTGTGAGGAATTTAATTTCCTGTTTAGTTCTGCCAGTCAGTGCTATAAAATCCATTATAACACCCCACTAGGACTCACCCCATTGTTTGGGGACTATACCACTTGTGATAAGGGAAAAATACCATTCCTTTTCTCCATTGTGAATACCATGAGAACAAAGTAGATGTTCCATTTTCTGGAAATGAGATCTGGCAGTTTTGGCATATCTTCAGGCTGCCCAGAGTTACCTAGCACATGGCACAAGGGTGAGTCAGAGGAGGTCAGTGATCACATGCTCCCCAAACTTCTCTTGAGAGCAACTTTTTCAGTTAGGGGACTTGCACACTTTGTGGGAGCATGGCATGATACAGAGGATGGAAAAATGTGCAGGGAGACTAGTGGAGTCCTAGGTCCCTGTCACAGCTCATCTGCTAACAAACCCCAAACACAGCAAAGGGTCTCTGGTCCTTCATTTGTTCATCTTAGGGTTTGGGTGTTTTTAAATAGTTTATTTGTGCTAAATCCATTATAACTTCACTCTTCCACATTATTTTAAGCAGAGGAAATGAGAAAAAGGTTTATTTTAAAGTGATCAATTAGGCACACCCAAGGGAACATGTGGTAAGCACTGTGCCCAGGCTGAACTGCACTGTCTTCCTGTTTCTCCGTAGGTCGTTTTTACCATTAAAGAGTGAAGAGAGGCACAACTTCTGCCATGTCAAAGTGACTCTACCTCTTTATTTCCTCTGGCTTTTGCTATTAGAGATTGGAGTTCTGGCAGCAAGGGGTCTTGCCCCATAATTAATGTGTTCCGCTCTTTCCTTTCCTTTTTGATTAGAAAGAATAAGTGGCTTATAATACATGCAACCTTTGTGATCATAATTTACTCATGTATACTTATAAACCTTGAAAATCATCTTCTCTACTATTTTAATGAAATATTAACTACTATATAGTGCTTTATTTGTGTTTTTTTGCTGTTTTTATTCTTGTCACAGTACCTATGTTTTCTGAAGAATTACTTACTCTTTATTCATCATGTCCCAAGTCAAATAAAAAGATTATAACTGAGAGATCATTATCCTAAATACATTAAATACATTCATATATTGTATAAAGATTGGATTTCTTTAAAATAAGGAAGTGTTACTATTATGTATATTTAATTAGTATTTTGTCTGCAAGAAAAGGATTGAATGAGCAGAACTGGAAGGTAGTGGGTTTAGAGTCCAGACCTGGATTTTACACTAACTGGATGACAAACTTTTCTGAGCTTGATTTTATTTTTTTACAATTAGAGCTCAAGTGTAAATTTTTTTTTTACTTCTATTATTCCATGTTTCTGTAGTAAAACAATATAGACATTAGTTGTCAATGGAAGAGCAACATTAGTGAGGTTTTTTTCCTATTTATTACTCTGTGGGTTGCTTCATGAATATGTGATTGTCTAGAAACATGACAAGTGGCTGTGTTGCATTTTTATTAAGATAAAACTGTTGTACTTCTGGAAAATGACCTTTAGTTAACTAAAAATTACGTTTCATCTTTTATAATTTAACTCTATTTCACTTTTTTGGAAACACAGGAATTTATTGCTTATCTGACTAGACTTCAATAGCTTCTAAATATGCTATATTCCAAAGTAACTAAAAAGCTCACTTTCTATTCCTAAAAGTGTTTCATTTCAAAACAATGACCTTGTCATTATAACCCAGTTACTGATGAAATAAAACCACAATCACCTTGGATTAGTCCTCCTATTGGATTTTTAAAAGTAGCCTTTTATTTATTCTTTTTTAAATTCAATTAATTTAATATAATTTGAGATGCA
>PVHX01037013.1:0-10634 GCA_004024805.1 Geosciurus inauris
TTCATTGGATAAGTGCCCCTGGGTTCAATCCTTGGTATGGAAGGGAAAAAAATCTAAGATGAAAGTGTTAAAAAACATAGGAAACAATTTAAGTCAAGACTCAAGAAAAGTTAAAAAGCCCAATCATGCAATTGTGGTGGGACATGCCTATAATCCCAGTGGCTTGAGAAGCAAGGATCACGAGACAGAAGGATCACAAGTTTGAGGCCAGCCCAGCAACTTAGCAAGACTCTGTCTCAAAATAGAAAATAAAAAGGGCTCAGGATGTAGCTTAGTGGTAAAATGCCCCTGGATTAGAGTGTCCATACCTCTCTACTGCCTCCCCCTCAAAAAAAAAAAAAAAAAGCCCAATCATTTAATCTTTTCCTAGCTTAGAAAACTCTTTACCTGTATTGTGTCCACACAAACTCATCCATCACAACCATTCTCCTACTTCATTTGTCTTTCCTCTAAGCTAGTCAAAGTTACTTGGCCATCTCTGTTCTCTCTTCCTGGACTGACTCATATTCAAATCTGGCCTGGCAAACTCTTCTTCATCCTATGTACCTTGGGTATCACCTGCATTGAGAAGTTTTCTTTGACAAACACATTGCTGCTGCACTTTAAGTTTAAACTTTGGTAGATTTAATAAATATTCTTTGTTGCCTGTGTACATACTTCCACTGTTTTATGTTCTAAATTATACTTCTTTCCTTCTTTCTTTTTTGGTGGTAATGAGGATTGAACCCAGGTATACTTATCACTGACCTATATTCCTAGCACTTTTGATCTTTCATTTTCAGACAAACTCTCCCTAAGTTGCCTAGGCTGGCCTCAAACCTGTGATCTTCCCGCCATAGCCTCCTGAGTAGCTGGAGTTATAGTCACAAGCCACCATGAACAGCTACTTATTTCTTTCTGTATTTGCATTGCCAATAAATTACACATTTTCTTTCTTTTTGGTACCAGGGATTGAACCCAGGGGCACTTAACCACTGAGCCACAACTCCAGCTTTTTTTTTTTTTGAGAAAAGGTCTCCCTAAGTTGCTGAAGCCAGTTTTGAACTTTTTAAAAGTTTTTAATTTTTTAATTTTTTTTAATTTTTTAGTTGTGGATGGACACAATATCTTTATTTATTTATTTTATGTGGTGTTGAGGATCGAACCCAGTGTCGCATGCATGCCAGGCAAGTGCTCTACCACTGAGCCACAATCCTAGCCCAGCTTTGAACTTTTGATCCGAGTCTCAACCACCTAAATGCTGGGGTTACACGTGTGCACCACCTTACACATTTGTATTCTCTAAGTTTTTATAAACCATATATACCACATGTGTATTTTTGTTGTTGTTGTTCATTAGTTAACAAAGGCAAGTTTTCAGAAGATAGTTCTAAATGCTTCACTGCATAAAAGACTAAAGCAGAGGAAAAAAGGGTGAATTCTCTCCTGTTTTCTTAAAAGATATTTCTAAAACTACAGGAAAGGAAAGCTAAACATTCAACCTCAGCAACACAAAAAATTAGTTATAATGGTCTGTCATTTCTTCGCTTTCACAGAAAGGTCAATTCTCAGCATAGAGCTGCCCTCATGAAGCAATGTAATAATATTCCAGTGATTCTAGCCACCATGACATGCAGATAGGCCTTTTTTTTCAGTCTCCTTAATAAAACCTTATGCTTACATTTTCTAATATAAAATAAACCCACCTCCATGCAGCCAAATGTGGAAAAGACTGAATTTTTATGTATTTTTTTTTTTTTACCATGTGGTATTTCAATACATGTATACATCAGGGCTGGATTTACATATACCTATTGTCTCTGTGTTAAAATTTGAATGATAAGCAGGATTTTTTGTTGTTGTTGCTGCTGCTGTGTTTTTGGTACTAGGGATTGAACCCAGGAGCGCTTAACCACTAAGCCACACTCCCAGCCCTTTTTATTTTGAGATAGAGTCTTGCTAAGTTGCTGAGACTGGCTTTGAACTTGCAGCCTCCTGCCACGCCCTCCTGAGCTGCTGGCATTATAGGTGTGCGCCAAGGTGCCCAGCTAAGCAGGGGTTAAATCTAAGTCTGTTTGCCTTTGATATACAAAATAGAATGTAAGAAAAGGGTTATTAAACTTCATTTATTTTAATCTGGTTCAAACTGATGATTGCAGTTGCCAGTTATTCAATTTCAAATTTTTTTTTTTTAATGTTTATTTTTTAGTTGTAGGTGACAGGATATCTTTATTTTATTTTATTTTATGTGGTGCTAAGGATCGAAACCAGTGCCTTATGTGTGCTAGGTGAGCACGCTACCACTGCGCCATAATCCCAGCCCCTCAATTTCAAATGTTTTGAGAAAGTAATAATTAAACCTTCTACTAAGGCTGTACACCTTACACTTTCTTGCCTTTTTTTCCTCCACAATTACAGTACTGGAGATCAAACAAGGGCCTCACAAATGCTAGGCCCATGGTCTAGCACTGAACTACATTCCCAGCCCTCTCTTGTATTTTAAAATGACAAACACAAAAAATACAAATTTTGAACACGTACAATATCATTTAAATAAAACAATACATCTAGCATCTACCACAATGCTCTGACATATTTTTAACATTTCACAAAGAGCAAGTATGTTCTGGTTTATGAGGCAAAGTATCTAAAGAGGGTCAACATGAACTAGGGCTGGCCGCACTTACATGAAAAGTAGAATTAAATTAAGACATATGTATGTATCTAAGCCTAGATTTTAAATTGAGGTTTGAGTATACATATAGGACTGAAATTGCTGATATATAAAGTGTGTGGCAATTCGGCTTTGGAACACACTGCTAAACAATTTGCAAAAGTGACTGTACCCAATTATACTTGAACCAGCAATGTGTGGGTATTCAGATTGCTCCGTAAACTCACACCAAAACTTGGTATTCTTTTATACTTTGAACACTGTAGGTGTGCAAAGGTATTGCACTAGTTTATAATATGCATTTTTTTGCTAGTGAGGTTGAACGTTTTGTTAGATATTTATAGGCTCAAGTAATTATTATGAACTGAATTATGTCTGCCTGAAAATTCGCATGTTGAAGTCCAAACCCTTCATACCTCAGAATGTAAATGTGTTTGGAGACAAGACTCTAAGGAATAATCATGGTTAAATTAGGTCAACTAGTGGACTCTAATTCAATATGATTGATGTCCTTATACACAGAAGAGGCAGTAGGTACACCTACACATAGTGGAAAAGCCATGTGAGGACCTAGCAAGAAGGTGACCATCCATAGCCCAAGGAGAAAGGCTTCAGGAGAGACCACACCTGCCAACACCTTGATCTTTGACTTCTGATCTGCAGAAATTTTAGAAATAAGCCAATCAATGATGATATTTTGTTTTTGGCAGCCCTATAAAACTAAGACCATAATATTTTCTTTCATAAAGGGACTTAACAGTTGTTCATTAATTATATGAAATTTATTTTGAATCTTATAAATCAATATAATTTAAATCCGTTATTTGAGTAAAATAAAGAAAGAATTTACTGAATAGCTAAAGGATATGAAAACAAGCCGGGCACAGTGGCACATGCCTGTAATTCCAGCACTTTGGGAGGCTGAGACAGGAGAATCACGAGTTCAAAGCCAGCCTCAGCAATGGCGAGGTGCTAAGCAACTCAGTGAGACCCTGTCTCTAAATAAAACACAAAATAGGGCTGGGGATGTGGCTCAGTGGTTGAGTACCTCTGAGTTCAACCCCCAGTACCAAAAAGATATATGAAAACAATATACTCCACTATTTTTTCAAAAACTTAAGCTTATTCCAATTTTCAGAGAGAATAAGAAACTTGTAAAAGTTAGAAACAACCATATCTATTTGTTTGTATTTTAATAGCATTTTGCTTTTTTTTGGGGGGGGGGGGGGACTAAGGATTGAACGCAGTGTTGCTTAGTTACTTTTTATGTTTTATTTTGAGACAGGGTCTTGCTGAGTTGCCCAGGGACTCAGTAGGTTGCTGAGGCTGGCTTTCAACTGGTAATCCCCCCCGCCTCAGCCTCCTGAGATGCTGGAGCTGCTGAGATTACAGGCGTGTGCAACCTCACCCAGCTTACTAGTACTTTGAAAATGCTGAATAGTGTATGCATAATGGAAGTCAGTCACTTAGGTACAAATGTCACTCTGAACCACAAACCCAAGTAATTAAGAGTTCTCACATGCTGTAGGAGTAAAGGACACTGGCCTCGGTCCTCCAGGATTTATTGGTGGGAGAGGTGGCATGATGGGAGGTGAGGATCTTGACTGTATCTTCACTTCCACAGGCGATCCAGGCATTGCTGGCACCCTTTTCTCAGAACCAACTGTAGAGAATAAAATAAATGGAGGTCAGAGTTTCCTATAAGGTAATTAAAACAGCAACATTAATTTGAAATTCCAACTTGTTTTCCTACAAGACTGAAGAGTAAAGTAGATGTTTAGTACAATGGGTGGAATGCTGGCTTCCAAAAAAGATTATGTCTATTTCCTAACATCTTGATCTGTGAATGTTACTTATTGGAGACAAGTGTCTTTGAAAATGTAATTAGGGTAAGGCACTGCAGAGATCATCCTGGATAATTCAGGTAGGCTCTGAATCCAATATGAAGGTGTCTTTAAAGAAGAAAAGATGGGGGGCTGGGGCTATAGCTCAGTGGTAGAGCGCTTGCCTAGCATGCGTGAGGCACTGGGTTCGATCCTCAGCACCACATATAAATAATAAATGAATAAAATAAAGATCCATCAACAACTAAAAAAAATAAAATAAAATAAAATAAAAAAAGAAGAAAAGATGGGATGCCACTCTGTAGTAGAGCACATGCCTGGCATGGGTAAATCCCCGAGTTTGGTCCCCAGCACAACAGATAGACAGATAGGCTAAGTAGATGGATAGGATATACATACACAGAGGGAAGTACATGTGAAACTTATCACACAGAAAATCATGTGACAATAAAGGCACAGACTGATACAACCACAAACTAAGGATTGCCGAGAATACTGGCAGACACCAGAAATTAGGACAGAGGCACGGAACTGGTATCTTCCTCTGAGTCCTCAAGGAAGAATCAGCCCTGCTAATACTTTGATTCTAATTTTGGACTTCTGGCTCCTAAACTGTAAAAGAATAAATTTCTACTATCTCAAGGCAACCAGTTTGTGGTACTTTGTTTTGTCAACACTACAAACTAAAATAAGGGAAAAAGGACAAAGGGTGATGTGAACTGAAATTGAACTGTTTTCAGAGTAGCTGAGAAAGGGAGAAACCAGGTTCCACACTTGGGTACCTCAAATGTATTCTTTCTAGACTTTTCCTTATAAATTATAATTTATAAATCAATTAAGTAGAAACAGCGAAACTATAAACTATCTAGGCCAGTAGGTCTCAACTGCATGACATAGAAACAATAAAAATAAGTTGTATATAAATTACTGCTAATGATGAAATACTAAATTTTTATATAGTCAACTATACTAATAAAGGAAAAGATAGTGGACTCAGTATCTCTAACATCAGGTTTATGTCACTTACGAATAAACTGTTCAAAAATATGAAAAGTACAGCTGATTCTAAATTAACCATGAACTATTTCATCCCTGCAAGTTATTCGTAATAGGTGGCTGTTTGATAACACTGAACGGCTAAGAAATTCCAGAAAGAGAAATTAGATAAGCTTAATGACATTGAAGAGAGTTTAGAGATGCCAGACATCACGCCTATAATTGTAGCTACTCAGAATGTTGAGGCAGGAGGATGGCAAGTTTGAGCCCAGCCTTAACAACTAAGCAAGACTCTTAGTAACTTATTTTTATTTCCATACAGGGTCTTGCTAATTTGCCCAGGCTGGCTTTGAATTTGCAATCCGCCTGCCTTAGCCTCCTAAATCACTGTGATTACAGGCCCAAATATTACCTTTAGGCTTCAGTTTGCGACGGCCACAGTTTTGGAATAGGATATAATGAATAAAGAAAGACAAGAAAGACAAGCTCCCAAGTTACAAATCCCTGTCAAAAATGTGTAGCATTCTGAAAGCCACGTGGGATACACTGCCAGCCCTTGTCATCCCTCTGCTCAGGACATTTTCTCTGTGAAATTGATGGTCATCCTGTCTGATTAGTGGACTAATGAGCTGTTGCGCTTGCCTTTTTCTCCCTGACAGTGTTTTCTCAATGCCCTTCAAAGAACACTTGACACATTTCCAGCTCTTCCATCTGGGGCCCAGCTTTCTGTAGGGGGTGGAGGAGAAGGGAAGGAAGGAACTGACAGTTGTCTCGCACTGTTATGTGTGTGTACAGTGTGCAACAACCTGGAGGGAGTCTTTCTTCAGACCACCTGCCTTTACAGCAAGGGCGCCAAAGGCCCGAGGAGGGCTTAACAGTGGGATGTGTTTTAACACTCAGAACTTGGCAGCATAAAAAAAATGGAGCAGACCAACTGCACTGACATGATGCTCTTACCCACTGAGAGTTTAGTGAACAAAAAACCCAGCCTCGAGAATACTGTTTACACATTATCACGAATCTCTTACTAACTTCACTACCCACAAACCTGCAACCCTAGTGTCATTCCTCACGATTCAAGCAATGCTACAGCAGGAAAACCACAAGTATGAAGACAGATTTGGTGTGAAAGCTTTTCTGTTACATGGATTTTAGGAAATTTCTTTACCTTTCTGGACCTTGTTTTTCAACATATACAAAAATGAGAGATAATAAGAACAAACTAACACTGGGAATGTAGGTCAGTGGTAAAACATTCGCCTAGTATGCATTAAGTCCTGGGTTTGATCCCTAGCACCACAAACTACCTGGCAGCCAG
Source organism: Geosciurus inauris (assembly GCA_004024805.1). Taxonomy (NCBI): domain Eukaryota; kingdom Metazoa; phylum Chordata; class Mammalia; order Rodentia; family Sciuridae; genus Geosciurus; species Geosciurus inauris. Next base: position 6,812 of record PVHX01037013.1, read on the forward strand.
GCAAGGTGCTGCACGCCTGTAATTCTGGCTGCTCAGAATTTTTATCACTAACAATTTATCTATGGGCTGGGATTGTGGCTCAGTGGTAGAGCACTTGCCTTGCATGTGTGAGGCCCTGGGTTCGATTCTCAGCACCACATATAAATAAATGAATAAAATAAAGGTCCATCAACAACTAAAAAATATTTAAAAAAAAAAAAAAAAAAAACAATTTATCTGTATGTAACCCCAGACACACTGTATGGAATGATCCAAAAATTTAAAGTCATAAAAGCACCAAATACAAGATAGTGTTTTTGTTAGAGCCTGGGTTGCATGAATGCACCTCATTTGTGACAAATTCAGCAGTTGTTCAGATGATGGGCAAAGGGTATGTTTCAAAGTAGGCATTTTAACTCTGCTTGGAGTCCGAGTAGGAGCAGAGGAACTTCCTATAGGAAGACAGATGGCTATGACAATGCCTTTAATGTCATCACTGTGAAAGTGACTTCTTCCTGAATTTTTATGAAATTGGTGTTTATATATTCTAGCTGAATCACTTGTAAGAACCAACCACATCTTCAGCACTTTTTAAAGTTTAAGAAATAAGCCGGGCGTGGTGGCGCACGTCTGTAATCCCTGCACTTTGGGAGGCTGAGACAGGAGAATCGCGAGTTCAAAGCCAGCCTCAGCAATGGTGAAGCGCTAAGCAACTCAGTGAGACCCTGTCTCTACATAAAACACAAAATAGGGCTGGGGATGTGGCTCAGTGGTCGAGTGCCCCTGAGTTCAATCCCCAGTACCAAAAATAAAAAAATAAAAAAATAAAGTTTAAGAAATAGAAAATTCTTTCCATTGTCAGGCACAATGGCACATACCTGTAATCCTAGCTACTTAAAAGGCTAAAACCAGGAGGATTACAAATTTGAGGCCAGTCTAGACAAATTAGCAAGACCTGTCTCAAAGTAAAAACTTTTCCCCCAACACTTTTTTGGGGGGGTACTGGGGATTGAATTTGGGGGCACTCGACCACTGAGCCACATCCCCAGCCCTATTTTTTGTGTTTTATGTAGAGACAGGGTTTCAGTGAGTTGCTTAGCGCCTCGCCGTTGCTGAGGCTGGCTTTGAACTTGCGATTCTCCTGTCTCAGCCTCCCAAAGTGCTGGGATTACAGGCTTGCGCCACTGCGCCCAGCTCCCCCAACATTTTTTACTAGTACATTATAGTTATAAGTAATGGTGGAATGTGTTGCTACATAATCATACATGCGTACAATGTGTAACGATAGAATTTGGCCAATATCACTCCCCAGCACTCCTCCCTCCCTTCCTGCCTTCCACTCTTTGGTCCCTTTTCCTCTACTGATCTCCCTTTGATTTTCATGAGATCTGCCTTCAAAATAAAAACTTTTGAAAACGGATGTAGTTCAGTGGTAGAGCACACCTGGGTTCAATCCCTAGTACCACAGAAACAAACAATCACAAAACTAAAGAGTAGAACTATTCTATAGGTCCACAAAAGAAAGTACCATGGAATATATTATTGATAAACATACTAGACAAGTGCTACTTGAGAAGAATCTTCCATGGAAAATTGCCCACAAACAAGGGTATTTACAAATAATTATAAAAAGTTTTTTCCTTTGAAGTTCTTTAAATTTCTTATGAGGCTGGCAAAGGAAAAATAAAGAATAGAGGTGTAAATATGAGATTAAAAAAAATAATGCTATAATGTGAGGGAAAAGGATACAACCCAAACAACTGGAAACATGGGAAATTCCCAGGCTTGAAGGATGGCACCATGTTTAGGAAAAAAGTTGAGTTTGATGTGAAAGATATTTCATAACAATAGTTGGTTTCTTCCCATTTGTCTTTGGGGATTACACAACAAAGGCTGGTTCTGGGGGTATCCTAATGGATATAACAATGGCTGGAATACAGTATACTCTTATAGGCTTCACTTTAATTAGATTAAAAACTACGATTTATCATTTTACTTGGATTTTCAGATAGTTATCTAAATTTTGGAAAGGAGACATGGTCAAGTTTTCCTGATTATCATCACTGAGGGAAAAAAAATACATAAAACGTAGATTGTTGGGGCTGGTGCTGTAGCTCAGTGGTAGAGCGCTTGCCTAGCATGCATGAGGCACTGGGTTCGATCCTCAGCACCACATATGAATAATAAATGAATAAAATAAAGATCCATCAACAACTAAAAAATATTAAAAACAAAAAACCAAAAAAAATAGATTGTTAAGATGTATGCCAGGAATGATCATTCCAAACAGGCTGGCAAAGGAAGCCATTAAATCTGATTCTTTACAACAAATCAGTCTGCTAAGAAATATTGCGAAAGGTGGGTAAGGTAGAACACGCCTGGAATCCCAGTTACTTAGGGGGCTGTGGCAGGAAGATCCCAAGTTCGAGGCTAGCCTTATCAACTTAAAGTTGAGACTCTTTCTCAAGATAAAGTAATTTAAAGAGTGCAGGGAGGGGCTGAAGTTGTAACTCAGTGGTAGAGCACTGAGTTCAATCTCCAGTACCAAAAAGGGGGGAGGGGGATTTACAACCCAGTCATTAGGATTAAGACATAGGAGCTAGGAACAGTGGCACATGCCTGTAATCCCAGCTGCTCAGGAGGCTGAGGGAAGAGGACTGCAAGTTTGAGACCAGCCTCTGCAATTAAGACCTTGTCTCAAAATATTAAATAAAAAGGGCTGAGGATGTGGCTCAGTTGTTGAGTAACCCTGGGTTCAATCCCTGAGTTCAAAAACAAAACAAAACAAAACAAAAACAGACATATGTTCACCAAGGTTGTTAGAGAGAATTCCAGGCTTTTAAAAATTAATTGCATTCTTACTGAATGTGTGGGCACAAACCTACAATCTCAGAGTGGGAGGCTGAAGCAGGAAGATTGCAAATTTGAGGCCAGCTTGGGCAATTTAGCAAGATCTTATTTAAAAATAAAAATTTTGGGGTGGGGTGGGGTGTGTAACATACTAGGTTTCCTATTGCTGAAGGTAAAGCGGTAAATTTTAAAAAGGGGGGAGGGGTTTACATGAGACAGGTCAAGGTATAATCCTTAGGTTTTACCCTGAGCAACTGGAAGCAGGAGTTGAAATAGGAAAGATGGCCTGAGGAGCTGCACCTAGAGAATGGAACTAACTGGTGAGATGCCTAGTAGGTATTCAATAAGAAATGTAGGACACACAGCTGGCTATAGAAAAAAGTCTGCAGCTGACGCCGGGGGTAGAAAGCAAGAATTTGTAATGAGATGTTGTCCATTAATGGTATGTGGATCCTATTTAATGCAACAGAGAGCAGGGCCAGCATGGTGGTGTATGCCTGTAATCCCAGATACTCAGGGAGAACAGGAGGAGAGCATGTTTGAGACCAGTCTCAGCAACTTAAAAGACCCTGTCTCAAAATAAAATAAAAAGGGCTGGGGAAGTAGCTTGATGTTAGAGTACTTGCATGGCATGTACCAAGTACTGGGTTCTAACAACCCCTGTACTGTTTACACAAAACAAAACAAAACAAAACAAAACAAAGGCTGGGGTTGTGACTCAGTGGTGGGGCGCTTGCCTAGCACGCGTGAGGCACTGGATACGATCCTCAGCATCACATAAAAATAAATGAATAAGGGGCTGGGATTGTAGCTCAGTGGTAGAGCGCTTGCCTCGCATGCGTGAGGCCCTGGGTTCAAAACTCAGTACCACATACAAAGCAATAAAATAAAGACATTGTGTCCATCTACAACGAAAAAAATATTTTAAAAAAACCGAATAAAATAAAGGTATTGTGTTCACCTACAACTAAAAGAAGAAAAAAAAAAAAAAAAA
>PVHX01037014.1:0-10440 GCA_004024805.1 Geosciurus inauris
ACTTGGGTTCTACATGTGGAATGCAGATACTTGAAAAAGATGTGCAACAACGTACGAGATAATGCCCACTGGGTTATATGAATTAGGCCAGTCTTCACCTCCATCTTCCCATTTATAAATCCTAAATTGGAGCAGGGGAGCTTTCTTTTGCTTTTTCATTTCACAAATGATTGCTCAACACAGAATAAAATACACCCAAGAAGAAAATAGTCTTTTTATACCTAGGGAAGAAGCTACTACTCTTAAAATGATCACTTCAAGGTAACAGACATCCAAATTGATGTGGTTTTCTTTGAAACCTCATCAGTAAATCATTTCTTGCACAGTAGGTTCGGCATTAACCCTGCATTTAGGATAGGTAGTGTTATGGAGGGCTGGCTGCTGCATACCAACGTCAGTATCAAGTTCTTCGTCAGGAATTAGAGACTGTCCCGGATACCAAGCAGGACAACACTGGCAAAAAAACAAAAAGTGAACTGCAGATAGGTCAAAACAGGCCACACTTTTTCACAGAAAAATGTCAAGTTACATAGATATGCAGTTTTAAATGCTAGTTTGTAATAGAACAAGATGGAATCCTGGATTTTTAATACCTTAAGTTTAAATGGCCCTTACATAGGTTGTATTTTTATCAAATGAATTAGGCAGTGTATACACCCTATTAGAGATCAAACATTATCAACTTGCCATCTGGTGAAAGTTATTATTATAGTTGCTATAAAGCTTACAATTCTCTCCATCAGATTAGTAAACAGGTTGAACTGTTATCAGATTAAAAATATACAAAAATGCTTGGTCTGTTAGATGCTTTTTAAAGAATGATGCTATCTTCTTTAGTTTTAATAGATGTTTTAAAACAGTTGTTTCTCTAATTTTCAAAGAATTTATGCTCCTATGTTAAAAGTTACCATTAGTCCCAGTGATCTGAACACTCTCCTCTTTAAATGCTTCCTGCAAACTGAGTGTTTTTCAAGCTGTACATTTCAATACTTATGATAGAAACCAAACCTCAGTGAGAAGTGTCCTTTGGAGACATCACTCAAACAAATATAAGAGCTCTACCAATTTATCACTGGCCTAGTTTTGCAGAAATTCCATTCACATAACCCCTATGAAAATCAACCAGTTTTACCCTATCAAATGACCCAGGAACACCGCAGGTATCCAGGGGAAACAGTTCACCAATGCATCTTAGCTTGATTTTAAAGTCAACTTACTAGACAATCTGGGCTCTGTAATTCTTAAAGGGACAAACTCCCAACTGGTTAAGCTTTATCAATTTAATGAACTTTTTGTTTTCCACACTTTTGGTCTCAAGAGAGTTAACCAGGAAAAAGCTCAAACCTCAGGGTTCAAACTACAGCATGGAAAAATAAAGTATACAGCAAGCACCATTTATTTCCTTTGATCTCTCAAAGATGTCAATGCATTATTCCACTGAGGGGGTGGGAGTAGTGGCCGAGCCCGGGAAGGAAACTTCGCCCACAGGAAAGAAAAAAAAAATCAGTTTGGTGGCAATTTCAAAACAAGTTTCCAAACTGCCAAAGAGGCTCCAGTCCCTTTGACTTGCAGAAATCATACATAAGAAAAGGACAGAAAATACTACAGGGCATGCTTATTTTAATTGCTCAGGGGGTTCCAATGCAAAGCACGACAACTTAAATGCATAGTCCAAATTCTTGCTCCAAAGCCGTCTTCTTTGTGCACTGAAAAGGAGGAAAGACAACCCCATCAATTGTTCTCTGCAGATAAAGGCACTGTTTTGCAGATTTCCCCCAGATCAGGGCCAGCCGGGCTAATGACCTGCCCACCCACCTGGGGCCCTTTCCAAGGTGGCCCTGGAGAACTGCCCCACACCTTCAGGAGGAGCCCGACTGCTTGACACTGGGCAACTCCAAGAGAGTTAGTTCCCTTTTCGTTTGGCTGTTGTTCCGCACGAAGCCGCGACCAGGAAGAGTTCATGCCACTTATTTGCCTAGAGAGGCTGGGGGTCAATCACCACACTTTAAAAAAAAAATTTCACATTTTTTTCCCCGTCACGAAAGAGAACTGAAGGTGAATCCGCGGCATTTTTTTCTGCGGAGAAAACACGAGCTCGAGATCCCAGAGGTACTGGGGTTTCTTTCACAAAGCATCAAGGCAGTTAAGCAACAGCTGAATGAAAAGTTTTCGGGATTGTGGCCTACCCCCCACCCCTTAAGCTAAGACCACTTGCTGCTGCGGTGCACACAAAAGCTACGACAGTGCCTGCCGATGTTCATAGGACCACGTTTTAATGAGATGTGCAGAAAACCGGGCCTGAGCAACGTGTAGGGTTCCAACTCCCAAAGGCACATGTCTGTTGACAAGTGGGGGAATTTATTTGGAAAGGATGCTACTCGCTCCCCTCCTTACTGGCTCCGCCATTGTCCCAAGGAGAGAACAGTGTTTTTAGGGGCTCGCGCATTTTTAGGGGCTCAAAGGTGCTGTGGAATCCCGCCAGGGACACGGTAGCTCGAAATAGCACCCTCTACCCATGATAGCTAAGGGGAAATGTTTCAAGTTGGGCCAGGAGGGTCAAGTGGCCTCCGGTGGGTTTTACGTCCAGGTCCCGCGGGAACCCCAACCCCCCAAAGGGCACGCCAACTTCCCACGAGAATGCCCAGGAAGAACTTCTTCGCTTCCGTTTGTTTTTTTTTTTCCCCACCCTTCCCAACAATTCTGCGTTCGACCGCCACGACCTACATTCTCCCGCGAGCGCCCAGAGCTGCGGAATAACAAGGGAATTTAAACGACACAACAGTTCGGCAGCCCGTAGGTCTGCGTTTTGCTGCGCTCGGCGGGGGTTCGCATCCGGCCGCCATGTTCACGACTCGAGAGCCGCCCCCAAACCAACCCCCCTTCCCACATCCCTCTGCTCACCTCCCTCCCTCCCGGCTCAGCCCAGGCCGCCGTGGCGCTGCAAAGCCGCTTTCAACTCTTCCCCCCACCCCCTCACAGCAAAATCCGACTCGACGGCTGAGGGGTGTGCGCCTGCGCACGGTGGACGCGGGAGTGGGGGTGGCGAGGGGGGGATCCTACGACCCCCGGCCACGGCTTGAAAAGGCCGGAGCCACGGGGAGCGGGGGAGGGGTTGGGGCCTGGGCCGGAGCCTCCTTTCCTCCCAGCGGGTCCCTGCTCAGGCCCTGGCCGGGCTCTCACACGTGCGCGCTAAAAACCCACTTCAAAGTCTGTTCCCGGCGCGGGGGCAGCCCCCTTTGGGCTGGCCCTCGGGCTCCGGCTCGGGCTGCCTCCTCCATCCCAGGCGCTGCGTAGATACCGGAGCGCCAGCGAGAACGTTCGCTGATGAACCCCGGGAGCCACCAGCGGCCTTCGTGCAGACGAGTACCACCCTCCCCATCCGGGCCCCCACCCCCACCGCTTTAGAAAAATGAATTAAACACAAAGTTTGCGGCCAGCGCTACGCTACGGCCTTCGGAGCTCACCATTGTTTGGGCTCGTATTGACCCCAGGTCCGGATTAGGCTGCGGCTGATTCCTGCTTTACAGCCGTGCCGGCCTAATGAGGCCGGGAGGCGATGGGGCGCGAAGCGTCCTCGGAGCCCAGGCGACCGCCGGCTTACGGCCGCCAAGGGCCCTGTAGGTGGAGGTCAAAGGGTCAGCGGGCAGAGACCTCGAGAGAATTGACCCTAGGAAATGAGGCCCCCTCCTCCCTGCCCGAGCCTCAACCAGGACTTGCAAGAACTTGGTGTGTGGAGTGGGATCCTGAACGTCCCGACAAGGGGCTTGAGGACTGTCGGACCACTGTCCCGACTTCCGAAACGTCTGGCCGCGTCCCGGGCCAAAGCCGGACTGGAGACTCGGGCTTCGAAGGGTAGAGGCTTGTGAGAGAAAACCAGTCTAGGTGTCAGGAGAGCCAGAGTACACGTCTTTCACTGTTTGGCACACTGATGGCCATTCTTTCAGAAACAATGTGTTAAGAGCCCCCTTTTAGACGTTCTCTGGTTTGTTTTGGGGAGATTGTCTTAGAAGGAAAACGGGAAGAGGGAGCCAGAGGCGGTAGAAGCAAAGAGAAATCAGGCGGGGAGAAGGGGGGAGGGGCGAGAAAGTCCGGAACACAGCAACTTTCCAGGGAGCCTTTGTGAGCAGAGGTCTCCAACCTTCGTCGTAGCTAAGACCGAGTGCTCTGCTTAGCCTGGATCCTGATCTTTAACCTTCCCAACTAGATGAAGGCCAGACTTGTCTTGCGTGGAAACAGCTCTGTAAATAGCCACCTCCCCTTTCCCCACGAAACAGTGGGAATCACCCATTTTGAAAAAGATAATGGATTTTAACAAAGGTCCTACCAGGTGCAGGAAGGAAAATAAGGAGTAGATTACTAAGAGCCTACCTAGCCCCAGCCACTAGCTTTAGCATTTATTGGGGGGAGAGGGATTGTTGTGCTGCTTCTTTAAGGTTATTTCCTGAAAATTCAAGAATGTAAATGTGCACTCCCAGAAACATTATGGGAGGAAGAATATCTGTATAAAGTTTTCTACAAAATTAATGTGTTCTTTGAAAAATGACAAGGGCATAGGACACAATTTTGAGAGATCTGCTGTGCCCAAATTAGAGGTAATCATGCAGAGGAGCAAAGCTTCTATATTCTCTCAATATTGGTTATCATCATTGCTATTTAATAGGCATCTTACTCTTTTAGGACATTCACAATGCTTTCCTGTGAATTTTTATGGTGATTTCAAGCAACTAAGAAAAGAGAAAACTGTCTTGTAAGGAGATATTTAATATATTTAATTGGGGAAGACAACTTTCTGAGTGAATCTTGCCCCAACCCATCTTCTTTTAAGGTTAAATTAGGGTGGGGATGGGGGGAGACTCATGGAAAAAATAGTAAACTGAAAGTTCATTGCATAAGTTAGGAGAAAAGCACACATTTATATTTCATAATGGCACACATTTAGAGCTAGTCTTATGAATATACACTTTCTGAAAACTTGCTGAGCATTTAAAAATGGTCTCCAGTTTGAAGTGAAGGAAAAATCCTGAAATAGGAGAATCTGGTTCAGCACCTTCAATGTCAAGGTCAAGAATGGAATGTCTGGGTGGGGAGTGCTAGATTGACCCGGTTACCTGCTCATCACAAGTGTAGTCATCCCAATCTCTCTGTTCCTGGAATTCACAGCCTTGGATATTGGTGGAGTAAAGCGCAAAAGACCCCATTCTCCACTAACAAAAAATTGCCTCCATAGCAATTTGCAATTAGAAACTGTCAATAATTAATTGTCTGTTGACAAAGATCAGCAGATAACAAAACAGATTGCTTCAACTGTATCCAGGGAATCAGTTTCTTTTAATCATTAGAAATTCTTTAAGCATGTCAATTTTTGGTTGATTTATTTGAACATGAAAAAATATTGGGCACCAAATACAAAAATGTTATAACATAAATAAGATGTGCCAATACTTTATTTTTTCAAAAAGAACAATCAACAAAATTCTAGACTTGAAAATGATTATATATAATACCAAACTGACTGCCACCAAAAAACTCAGAGCATTGCCCCTTAAAGAGAAAGAGGTACTTAAGCCTATTCATTACATTTCTAAATACTTTACAATTCCTTATCTCCACTTTCTGTTATTCATGCAGAGATTGGGCTCTCAATAACAAACAGCACCCTAATAGAAAAGGTCTCAACACTCTACCCACTCCAACCCCCCAAAATAGTAATCAGTTTCTTTTCCATAAACCATTGTAAAAAGAACTGTTTGTCCAAAGGAGTTGCTTCACTGAGGAGTAAATGGATTGTTAACATTTTATCACAAAGCAAACAACCGTTTTTCATTGTTATCGATTTTAATGGAAACAATGCTCTTAACATCTTTGCCTACAAATAATGAACTTTAAAAATAACATATTTTGCAAATGTTTTCTTTCCATAGTATCATATTGGAACTGCTGTAGTTATTACACCGCTATATAAATGTTATGAAAAATTGTGATAATTATGAATTGAACTATATACAGCAAACAAATCAGCCTTTGCCTTCCAATATTTAAATGGACTATGGTTCTTTTAAGAAGCACTTTCACCATAAGTAAGCACTGCTCAACTGGTCTTGCTCATCACCACTGTTCCAGACATACACTATCTTTTGAAAATATATAGAGCTAGATAGATTTGATAGGCAGATTAGATAAATTCATAGATACAAACGTATATAGGTACATGGGTGACCTCTAGATAGAACAGACATGCATCCTGCCGCAATTTTCATTTTTATGTAAGGTAATAGAGAACTAGGGGACATAAAGCTAATTAGGTTACCTTATGTTTATATATGTAGGGCAGGAATGATTAAATCCAGCTTCTCAGTCTTTGAAGTACAAGATTGAGATGTCATGGCCACTAACTGAATTGATCAGTAATATTTGATTTGCATGCCGAAAATCCAGGACAAACACATTTAAACTCGCAGTTAAACAACCATCTGAGCTAGAGATAAAGAAAAGAGGGTCCTCCCAGATGGAAACTGACACTGTAAGGTATCTATACTGCAATAGAAAAATAATTTAACAATTAAAAAAGGGATCTGAGTGAGTTATAAATACCAACAAACAAGATTCAATTTGCTCATGTCTCCTCTTTGTAGAAGGAGGCTGTTACAAAACAAGAGAAAAGAGTCAGTGGTTCAAAAATTGTAAATTGTGTTCTTCTTTCAAAACAATAAATTTTTAATGCTAAAGCAGTTATAATCAAAAGCTGTACAGAATTTGTTAGAAAACATTTATCCATAAATATTGTTCAGTTCCCGGCACTTGCAGCAATAATTAAATTACAAACGATAAATATGGCATCAACGGATATGTATTTACAAAAAAAAAGTTATTACAAAAGGCAACTGTATACTAAACGTCACAATCTGTGTAGAGTAACATCATATCCTCAGCCTGAAAAAATACTGAACAGTTTCGACCCCATTAGACAAAGATACATTCACAAGTGTAATGCTTTGAAGAAAAAGTTCAAGACATAACAGGACTTTGGCATGGTTTAAGACTGTGAGAGTTTAAACAATCACCACTAAGGCGAAGAAGAATTTCCATCAGTTTTAACATCACCACCACCAAGCCTTCTATAACTTCCTCAAGAAACAGGACAAATGTTAAAATGAACTGAAGGAGTCTCAGAATGGGGTATGCAGAGAGCAAGAGGAGGGGAGAAAAAAGCAGTGAAAAGATTTTGTAAAAAATCCTTCAAATGCCAAAATGTATTTTCTAATCCTGAGAAAAGGGCATGGCTACTTTGGGATTTTGCCCCAAACCTTCCTGGACAATTGCAATTAACAAGATGTAGCCCTATGTATGGCCTCTTGCTTTAAAACTCCATTTCCATCTGATTGGTCTCAGTTTTCTTTTTAAAATGCATTTTGGTTGTCCTCAGACGTACCATTCGTTAAAATTGGGAGGAAGTCCAGGGTTGTGGCTGGTGCTAGTTTGAACTGCAGAAGGGGTTTTAGTGGTATCTTTACTGTTTGCAGAAGCTATAGCGGGTGGAGTGGAAGATTCATAGCCTGAACTGGCAGCAGGGGAGGAATCTGACCCTTGAGATTCATGAACCTAAAATTAACATGTATATATTATAATGAATATAATTCCAACTGGCAATGTGCAAGCAAAAACAAGAGCAGAATTTGAGCACTGTAAGAGCAAGACCGCCCAGTGACCCACTTAAGAGAAACTTTTTTTTTTTTTTTGCTTTTATTTTCCATATTACCCATGTCTAGAAAACCCGGACATGTTTGTCAAAAAACGAGGTTCCACGCTAAGACAGGCATTATGGAAAAGATATAAAGCACTCCATTTTAGTCATGCCACTTAACAAATGCTGACTCCGTGGATGGAGTGGGTAAGCTGTTACCCTGAGGGGCCCCATAAAAATAGTCACTCCCAGTCCAGGTTTCACCAAGCCGCTTCCGGCTTGGGAATGCAGGTACAGAGAAGATTGGCACAGGGGCCCTGGACGCTGCCTGCCAAGTCTTAAGACAAATGTGTGGGAATCAGACCGCGCTCCTCGGCCCTATTGTTTTATCCAAAGCCGAAGAGCAAATGAACGACCCTCCCCCGGGTTCGGCGCGGCCCCTCTGCTTTCCCACCGCAGGCTGAGCTGGCAAGAGGCGGCCACTGCAGCCTTAAGCCCAGGCGAGCTCGGCTAGAGCTTCCCAGTAAACAACTGATAGTTCCTCCACTCTCTCCCCCTCCCAACTCTGCTCTCTCCGGCCCCCCACCCCCAAAATGGGTTCAAGGTGTCACCGCTGCAGCAAATCGGATTTAACGTGGAGGACAGAGGGTTGGCAGCGCGGGCGCTTCCGTTCCGCGGCCCAGTGTCGGGCCGGGTGTTTACAAACCGCCGACCGCTAATAAAGAGGTAATTACCTTCATGTGTTTGCGCAGAGAGCTCGGGTGCGTGTAAGACTTGTCGCATACTTTGCAGATATAGGGCTTATCCGAGGTGTGCACATGCATGTGCTTCTTGCGGTCGCTGCTGTTGGCAAAGCGTCTGTCACAGCCTTCAAATTCACATTTGAAAGGTTTCTCACCTGCAAAATGTAAAAATGCAAAAGAGAGAAAATAGTCAGGGCCGGGAGCTTCCCAGAAAGGAGAACTGCGAGACTGAATGCCCAGCAGTCTTCCTGGAGAGGGAACGCAAACTAGGACAGCCTGGGGCATCTCTTTTCCCTGGAGAAAAATGGAAAGTGTTGCTTGAACCCGCTGGGCTGGGGAGAGATGGTCCGGGGCGGGAGTGGGGCAGGGCGGGCCCAGAACCTGATCATCCCTTTGTTCTCGCAGGACAAGAAAACTCCTGGCTTTTCAGAAGTTTTCCCCAACTTGTGGTTCCACTCCACCGGGCCATGTTCAGCCACCATCACAGCGATGTAACCGAGCCCGGAGGGACAATGGATCAGGGATGGGACAATCCCATTCAGCCGCTTCTTTGTACCTTTTAATTTGCCTCTTTCAAATGTAGCGGTTTTCCCAAGTCCGGTATTTAAAAGTCTGGGTAGTGGTACTTTATGTTCAAAAAGAGAAAAAATACATAAAGCCAGGGGGTATAGACAGTTTTACAAGATGCTCTGAACAAGCCATGAAACCGTGGTGCCTCTCCTACTTTAGCTTTCCTCCAGGAGGACTAAACTGAACCTGGAACTCCAAATAAAAATAGTTTGACAAAAGTATCAGTCATTTAATTAGGAGATGTGCCAATCAAGTGTAAAAAAGAGCGGAAGTATCCGAAAGTTAGTTTTCATTAGCATTTCTATGGTTGCTTTCCTCGAATGTGTGCCGAGAGGCTGAATCGCTTGTAAGCAATAGCTCTCAACCCATTCGGAGTCTCTTCATAGTAACCCAGAAAGGGATACAAAAAGAGGCGGCGCCAGTTTGTTCCTGGGCGCGAGAAGGTCCCAATTAGTTCCTGAGACTGCAGAGCAGTCTGCCCGAGAAGTTAGAACCAGGCAAAAGTGACTCTGGTCGGGGTGGGCCAGGGCTGGAGGGGTACTGACAGCGCTTCATTTCCGAACAGCCTTGGCGGGGCGCCGCCCCTCTTCCTGGCGTCCACCCTTGTACCCTGCGTTCCAAACCCACTCGGTAGCGGGGTGCCCCTGGTGAACCCCTCACCCACCTGTTTTCCCCCTTACCTGTGTGGGTCCTCTTGTGGATCTTGAGGTTCTCAGAGCGGGCAAAAATCTTCCCGCATCCCGGAAAGGGGCACGGGAAGGGCTTCTCGCCCGTGTGCACTCGGATGTGGTTGACCAGTTTGTACTTCGCCTTGAAGGACTTGCCCTCGCGGGGGCACTCCTCCCAATAACAGACGTGGTTGTTCTGCTCCGGCCCCCCCACATGCTCCATGGTGACATGCGTCACCAGTTCATGCATGGTGCTGAAGGTCCGGTCGCAGCTCTTCTTGGGCCGGCTTAGTTGAGCCTCGTCGATCCACTTGCACGACAGCTCCTGCTTGATGGGCTGCCGCATATAACGGAAGAAGGCGCCCGGCCCGTGGTGGGCCGTCACGTTCACTCCCATGTTCATGTTCATGGGGCTATAGTTAGGAAACTGCGCGCTGGCGGCGTAGGGGTCCGTGCGCGGGCTAGCCACCGGGCGGTACGGGTCAGCACGGCCAAAAAGCTCTCCGCGCAGCCCCAGGTGGACCTGGTTGTTGTCCACGTGCCCTGTGGGCGACGGGTGCCCAGCACCCTGCTCATGCAGCCCGGGAAAGAGCAAGTAGCCAGGGGGCTCAGGAATACCAGCTGGAGCGTGGAGGCTGCTCGCGGAGCCAGCAAAGAGCCCGTGCTGCCCGCTTCCCGAGGCCGCCTCGCTGAGCCCGGAGCCGCGCTGGCGGAAAAGAAAGTCGCGCGTGGAGTTGAAGGCGGCGGAGGCAGCGCCGCCGTAGCCGGGTACCTGGCT
>PVHX01037015.1:0-10443 GCA_004024805.1 Geosciurus inauris
AAGTGAAGATCATGGACGTTTCCTTAATTCTCTAACTGCCATATGTATTAGCCAGGGTTTCCCAAAGAAACAGAAACAATGGAAAAGAAAGAAAGAAAAAGAAAGGAAGGAAAGAAGGAAGGAAGGAAGGAAGGAAGGAAGGAAGGAAGGAAGGAAGGAAGGAAGGAAAGGAGGGAGGGAGGGAGGGAAGGAGGGAGGGAGGAATAGAGGGAGGAAGGGAAAAAAGAAGGGGGAAAGGAAGGAAGGAGAAAAAAGATGGATGATAGATAATAAATAGATGATATATGATGTATAACAGATAGATAGATAGATAGATAGATAGATAGATAGATAGATAGATAGATAGACAGACAGACAGATAGATGACAGGGAGGGATTGACTTGTGTGATTTCAGAGGTGGAGAAGTCCCACAGAGGTGGAGAAGTCCTATCTCCTGGGGAGATAGGAAGGATAATGGTGTAAGTCCAAGTTTAAAGGCCTGAGAACCAAGCTCAATGTCTGAAGGTAGGAGAAGATGGATGTCTCACCTCAGACTAAATTCACCTTTCATCTGCCTTTTTTTTCTATTTAGGCCTTCAGGGAATTGTATGCTACCTGCCCACATTGGTGAAGAGAATCTTCTTTTCTCAGTCTACTAATTCACATGCTAATCTTTGCAGGAGAACCCTCACAGACACATCTAGAAATAATATTTTCAGTTTTCTGGGCATATCCAAACCCAGTCAAATTGACACATAAACTTCACTATCACAACAGGATAAGTAAATCACACACACCCCCACCCCCACCCCCCCCACCACCGCCGGCACGCACAGGCTTGCACGTTCTCTTTGCACAGAAAATGTGTGATGTGCAAAAACCTAGTCCACAGATGTAAAGGGCCATTTTCTTTTCCAGTAGAAAGGTATTATAGGATGATTTTAAATAAATATGTCAATTATCTCTTCCTTTCAAGTCATGTAAATAGTCAGTCCATAGGCCTGAGATAATGAGTTTGGTAATCCAACATAATCTAATAGACAATAAATTAAAATTTCCCCTTGAAAATGAGCTATTTATCCACTCCTCAAATATTTAAATACAAATAAAAATAGCCACAGAAAAAATAAATGTTGAAAAATTTTGAGGTTGAAAAATTATCTTCAGTGTCCTACGTTTTATTTAGACATTTTTCCTCATGTTTTCACCTTTACCTCTTCCTCAAATACCCTAAAACCTCATCCTCTCCTCCTTCTCACAATCTCCATATTAAACATCTCTGTCAATACACTAGCCACCCGCACCCCCAATCAACTAGACCTCAGTTCCAAGCCCCAGGATCAATCAGAAGTAGCCCTAAACCCACGTTTCCTGGGTGCCCATGAATTTATATATTACTGTTCCAAGTTATGATATTTACTTCTATGTTACCTACAGTTAACCTGATAATTACTCTGGCAAGGGTTTGAAAATATACCTAAATCTGCAAAAATGAGATACATGGGTATTTCTAGCACCATGGTAGTGTAACACTGGATCTAAATAGTTGAGTTCTTTGTCTTGAGAATTTGAGGAATGAAGTCCACAGACACAAGAGTAAGAGCAAAGTGACAGGATTTATTATAGTAACAGAAAGAAAGAAAGCAAAGCTCCTAAAGGGAAGAGGCCCCAAGAGAAGGATGTCAATGGGCGTCTGCTGTCTAGGGGCTTTGAAAGGCATATTTGATGGCCTAACACAAGTGATTTGTTGGGTAAGGAATGGACTAATCAAGCTCTCTAAGCTCTGAGTTTAATAAACCAATCAGAAGTATACAATGTCAATCATTTATTTACATAATTAAGAGGACAGGTCTCACCCAGTAGTTTTTGACATATCTTTTAGAAAGAGAAGCTTTTCAGGTAGGGGGTCTGCTTGTTGTCAGCTGTTACTAGGGGTAAGTGTAAGGGTAACTAAGGAAGGGCTGTTGCTGCTGTGAGGAACAGAAGCAGGTATTCTAGGTCAGAAGAAGGCATTGAGGTTAACACTGGAAGGGAGTAGCAAGTCACAGGATGTCTTTTAGATCTGCTGTCTCCTTTCAGGTTGGTGTGATGTGCCCCTCCCCTCCTGTCCTTCTCTAAGGGCCTCATCTTGGCTGCTTATAGAAGATCTATCTTCCTGCCTCAGTAGGCCAACAGAGGAATGATTCTTCAAGGAGTCCTTTGTTAGCTGCCAGATGATACCACATGTGCAGCAGCCTTCATGTAAACTCATTGCCTCTCCCAGAGAAAGCTGATGCTGTCCTCTACATGAGCTGTGCTCCATTAGAGCCAGCAAACCATTACCAGCTCTATGTCAGACCCTGGAAACTTTGCCTCTACTATAAATGGAATGTAAGCATATTCTAAGTTCCCTTTACAGAATTATTCCTTCCCTCCCTCTCTACCCCTACAGACCCACAATACCAGTAGGATCCTCCACTCCAGCTTCTCCACCCCACAATGCTCTCAAATGCATTTCCTATGGGTCTGTCGTACATACTTCAAAATATGCTAGCATTCAAGCACTGGATTTATTTTACCTTAGTGGACAAGAAATGTGTCTGGGAGGCCTGGGGTGGGGGAGGGCACTGTTAATCATGAACTGAAAACTAAGAGAATAAACATAATGTAAAAAATCTAGAGAGCCTGAAGGCAAGATTAGGAAACTAGATGACTGAGCAGAAAATAGGGCCCCTGACAACCAGGCTAACTACTTGACAAATTTGCCTCAGCCCAGCCCTTCCCAGACACAGGAAGTATGTCTTCTTCCATTACTGTCAAACATTCAAATCACTTTTTTTAATATAAAACTCTAAAGATCACCTTGTTTTGCTTCTTCAGTACTTCATTCTTTTGCTCATTCATTTAGTTCTGCACATGTGAAAAATCAATGGAAAATGCATTGTGTTAAGATTTCCTGGTAGAGTCTGGACTATATTATGATGGTTCAAAACTAAAGGCCAATTGCGAACTCTGGTAAAATTTGATTAAGAGGACATAGTTTGGGCTTCCATACTAAATCTCCAATTCCATGCATGCACATGTGGTCACACAAGCACACACACACCTAGCCTAAGAAACCCACTCACTCCAACACCAAAGAGGATCATTCAGGCTTCCAATCAAAAAAGATCCAGAGAACACTAACATGTGAAAAAGGAGAAAAGAGCCTACCAGGGCATATGTATCCCACAGGAGCAAGAAATACCAAAATATGTGCTGTAGGTAGTGTGGCTCTTCAAAGCCCAGACAGGCATCTTGTAAATTCTTAGGGTAGCAGCTATTCCACTTTTGGTAACAGGAGTAAGACAGAAGAAATGGAAAGGGAGACACTCCAAGGGGCAGAAGTAAAGGAGAAAGAACAGAAAATCTGTCTTCCTCTCAAAATGCTCAAAATCAAATTGCAGAGATCAGAAAGAAAAAAGGTGAGAAACACCCTGTAAAGCCAGATGACCAAAAGGAGGCAAATTAAGCTGCTGGGTAAGGCTTTATTGGGATGACGCTCACGGGAGAATTCCCCCATCCAACAGAATGAAAGGGGAGAATTGCACGTGTTACGTGATACAGAAAATTTTAAAGACCTGGTCAGGAAGGGGAGGGCTTAAGGCAGGAAGAGAAGGTCAGGGGATCCTGCTGAGGTCAGAGTCCTTCCCAGGTGAGTCCGCTGATTGACATACTGCTTAAGTCAGCGTCTAGCTGGCTGCTCCTCTGCGCATGTGGGCTGCTTGCTGCTTCGTTCCCTGTGGCTGCCCTGGTCGCCCCAAACCAGATGCCCTGAATCAAACTAACACATCCAGTGGACAATGAATTACTGTAGGCAATAAGTTCCAAGAGTTCAGGGAAAGAAGAAATCAGAAAAATCAGTTAAAATGTAGGAAGATAGCTGAAAGTAATTAGACGTTTTCAGAAGTTTGAATTTGTGAGCAAAATCATGAATTCAAAATTAAATGCCTTTTATCATTGCTTCTATGATCTTGATTAGTTTTCAACTATTAGATATAAAGTGTAAGAGTTTCAGCTTTCTCCAATCCCAGTAGAGCATAAATCTTTTGTTTTTTCTTCAATAAAACACACCAAGTTAGGAAGTTAATAAAAGGTATATTTTGTAAGTTGTTGATAAAAGGTCCAGAGGCAAGCCCCCAGATCTTTCATCATGCCAGAGCTTTAGATGTGTCTGTTGAGCTAGCAAAATTCCTTAGAGTATGCTGACTATGTATTCATAAAGTTCACACTTTAGGATAGAGAAGTTCAGGGTGTTGTCTACTCTTTTTGTGAACAAAAAAACACAGGTCCACTGCATATCACATTTTATCATCATTCTCAGTCATCATGCTAAGCACCAGAGCTAGGAAATAAATAATATATGGATCAGAAAATCTTTGGGGTAGGAAGTCAAGGTCAGGTCTGAAGATGTAACAAACCAACTCCCTGAACTCAGCCAATACTGAGATCTCAGTGGCAGATCTCAGTGGCAGATGAGATCTCAGATCTTAACCAGAATAAGAACAGCCAGCATTGAAATAGAAGATAACAGAAGACTGATAATAGAATGTCACAAGTGAACAGAGGTAAAAGTGACAAGATCTTTGAGTGTTGTCTGTCTCCTTCTTTGGGAGAGGTGATTGGCACATTGAGTAGATTTATCATAGCCTACCTGAGAGGCCCATGAGTGTCAGAAGACTATTTTTCACTGATTGGCTCAAACTTCCCTCTTGGAACTAAGTCTGGCTACGATGCTGTTGCTCACCTTGATGCTGACTTAGAAAAGAGCATCTAGAATGCTCTATTGAGGAAACACAAAATCTCTTTAGGTCTACCATGGTAGGTACACTGATCACACAGCAGCAAGAGGAACCAAAGTAAGTTCCGAAAACTAAAAGATGCTGAACAAGTTGTTTCAAAAATTCTGTTTCTTGATCAAGTTGTACAGTAGCATAGAGGGCTTAAGAGAAGGGAGTTCAGGAGGAAGGTAAGACAAGATGTGGGTCTGAAATGACTTTCTGCCTAGTGTGAGACCTAATATTTCTTCATAGAAACTCCAGGGGGCCATAGATACAATCTGTCACCTATCAGACTTGAAACTGAAAGAAACAGAGTATGCCAAGATGATGAGGACTCAAATCCTCAACATTTCTCAAAGTGTGGAGGACCTCAGAATCAACCAAAGGCACTGTTAAAAATGCAGACAGTCTGGATACTACTTTCTTTCTCTACTCAACAAGAATACCTGGTTATGGACCTAAATATCTGCCTTTTTAGAAGTTTCTCCCATTGTGTCCCCTTATCCCCATTCCACTAACCTAGGAAACTGCATTCTTCTCTTTTTTCCTTGTATTAGTCACCTTCAAGGGAGACAGAGGTTAAGTTCTGCAGCTGACGATATCATGGATGAAAGTAAAGACAGAATTAAAAATATGCAGTCAGAGTAGATAGATAAAATTGGGCCAGATTGAAGAAAATAAGTCAAACAAGTCTAGGTCCAAAAGGTTGGAGGCTCCCATAGTGGAAGACAAAAATGTTAATGTCCCCCAAACTCAGCAGTTACAGGTGCTTCCTAAAGAATTGTTAATGAAGCAACTCTGGAGTAGGCAGGAAACTGCTAATCCACCCTGAGGCTCCTTCCAGCCCCTTTACCCCTCAGCCCACCTGTTTATCACCTTTTGCTTCCCCACCAGCATCTTCCAATCACAGGTACAGGAGGAGGGGAAATTAACAATATAGAGGAGAGGAATTAAAAAGGACAAAGAAGACATTAGTTGTATAAAAAGAATGGGACTTCCTCATCCCAGAGATTCTGCCTTTTGGGTCCCCTTCTTCCTCCCAGAAAAGACTATTCTTCTATCCTTTAAATAAAGCTTCACTTTCCATTCTTTCCTTGTCTGAGCATGCCTCTCTGGTGTTGTACTTCAACATTCAGAGAAGCAGGACTCAAGGTAACCAGTAACCGACCACTTCAAAAGGACAGATCACTCTCATGGAAAAACAGGAAATCAGGAGCCCAAGGAACCCTGAAAGAAAGTATAAGCCAATTACAGAATCCCTACATCATAAAGAGGAAGAATAGGTCCTGTAAGATCTGAGCTCTTTGAAGTTGGCAAGCAGGGATCCCAGGGCATGTTGAGACTCATCAGGTACTTAATAAGTGTGGGGAGGAACAAAGCAAAGGAAAGAAGAAGAGAGAATGGGGAGAAAGAAAAAGAAGTGTAGAACATTGCCAACCTTAATCCTGTTTTAATTTTCATCCTATGATCTGGCTGGGTTCTATCCCAGTTCTATCCCACTTGCAGTCAACCCCTTTCATTTTCACTTGTGGTACTGGCAATTCATCTGCTGACTCTTTTTGATGAAAGTCTCTTGACCTACTGAGTTAAGAGTTCCTCGGTCCATGTTAACTGCCATTCCCTCTGATTCTCCAATCCATCAGATTCTTTAAAGATAAAGCACTTTTCTTCTATTTTACATAAAATGTACTTCTTCAGGTCACAGTATCTGGAAAGTCCACAGAGTACAAGATGTGGATCAGTTCACAGCAATGAACCTCAGCCCCACTCTGTGCACCAGCCCTTAAGTTCCCTGAAGACTGTACTACTTCTCTTTGCTCTGGATGTGTGAGGTGGGTACGGAGAGCAAAGAACAGAGGAGAAGACTTCTGAGACATTTTACAGGTAGTTCACTCTCTCTGTCCTACAGGGCCTCTGGCTTTTTCAGTCTGCTATAAAACTGGAGGACCTGGCTAATGCCATCTTTACTGCTAGTGATACTCATTTTTAGAATTTCCTCTTCAGCTATTAAATGCTACAGTACCACTATTTCTTTAAAAAAGAAAGAAACAAACAAACAAATAAACAAACAATGTTCTGGGACTGTAAGGAGCATATCCCATGGACATGCCTGGACATGCCAGGTGTTAGGTTGGATCAGGGTCCATCATGCCCAAAATAGAGGGACCGGCCAGGGCAGCTACAGTCAGGGCAGCTGCAGATCGGAGCAGCCAGCCAGACGCTGACGTTACCAGTAGACACACCTCCTGTCAATCAGCGGGTTTTTCCTGACCTATCCAGGAAGGACTCTGGCCTCCTCTTCCTGTCCCCAAGCCCTCCCCTTCCTGACCAGGCCTTTTGAAATTCTCTGTGCACCAGAGCCCGGGTGCCATTTCTCCTGGATACACTCTGATGGACGGGAGAATTCAGCCCGAGAGTGTATATTTCCAATAAAGCCTTGCTGAGTGGCTTTAATTCATCCCCTTCTGGTAATCTAGTCTTTATATAATGGTGCCAAAACCTGGGAGGGTTTTGAACCTCCCTCATACTGGGGTCGAGGCAAGCCCTCTGGACCAGGAGAACTCCTGAGCCGCTTTCCGTCTCCCCTCACCCAGACCAACAGAGTGAGGTAGGCCGCCCCCACCCTGTCTCCTCTGACTTCTCAGCTTGCCCGCCCCCCACCGTCCACTCCAGAGGCCTACCCATAAGTCACACGTGCACATAGGTCTCTGCCCACTCAAGGCCATGTGGATTGGGAAGATGTTCCCAACCCTCGTGTTAGCCATTTGCTGCTGTCTGGGACCCCGGAAAGTTTGCAGGGATGCCTGAATTTTCCGCCTGGCCCCCCATTCTCCTGTGGATGTGAGCATTTTAAGGGATGCCTTTTCTGTTCCCGCCCAGTACCCAGGACCACTGAGAAGTCACAGGGAACCCCAACTCTTCTCTAGACCTCAAAACTCCACTGTACTGTGGCTTAGATAACGGATCAAAATGGCCTCTAGGGGGAACTTTTGATTTTCAAATCCTCACTGATTTGGCTAATTTTTGTCACCAGATGGGGAAATGGGCAAAAATTCCTTTCATCAAGGCTTTGTTGGAAAGTGCACTCTCGCCCCTCCCTTCTTTCCCATCTGTTCTGTCCTCTCAAGTTCTTCTTGCTAAAAATCCCCTTTCCCATTTGCTCTTCTGGGTCTCCTTCCTCATTCTCTGATTTACATGTGCAGCTGGTGCAGCCGCCATTATGTCTCATTCTCTGCCCAGACCCCACAACCTACCCCTCCCCCACCAACTCTCAGGCAGCTCCAAAGCTGCAACTCTAATACTAGTCTGCAACCGGAAAAAAAGAAAAAAGAAAAAACTGTCTTTTATCTGGCTAGCCTCATTCCTCAAAAGTCATAAGAGATAATATTTTATAAACTTCTACACCCAAACCTGACCTAAACGCCAACTGAGGACAAAAGGGTTAAAAGCCCTGGGCAACAATTCTCAGGCCAGACTGAATTGGAGTTTACTATTCCCTTGTGAAATCCCCTGGGCTGTCTCTCTGTCAATTTTAAAGCCCACTATTCCCACACTGGACTCAAACTCACAGTGGCCCAGGCCTCCATTTTACAGACCTGCCATGCAGCAACCCCTCCCTCCAGGCTTACCACTTTACCTTAACTCAAGGAAAAAAAAAGAAAAGGGAAAGGAGGTTACTTTACATCTACTTAAGCTCCCCCACCCATTTCTTCTTCCTCCGTTCTCTCTTGTTGCTTTACTGAAACAACGGCCGTCATTTTCTCTTTCTAGGACTCTTCACTCTTACATTTTTAAGCTTAAAACTTTCATTCTGCACACTAAAGTTAAAACTTCTGATCAGATATATTTTATCCAACTATAAAAGTTTTCTTTTTACACTCTACTGAGACCAATTTACAAAGTATACCTACCTTTAATCCAAGAGGCCTTTTTGCTTTTCATTTTGTCTGTTTTTTCTGTATTGTCTGTTTCTGTCTACATGTGTTTATGTAAACCCAATATATAGAGCGCTCATAAACTAAGATTAAAAATGGATCCAAATATTTTAATTCACATGATTTAAAAGGTTCAATTTAAATTGGGTAAACACAAAGGTTTATAGATTCCTATATGAAGTTTTAAAGGTTTTTACTGTTGCCTAAGTTCAAAAAATTACAAGTATTGCTTTGGGATATGAACAGAAGGAATTAAAGATTCTAAATATGGTATTTACTGGAAGGAAAGAGAATATTTCTCATCAAAAGGTTTACAACTGTGATTAAACAAAAAGTTAAAATCTAAATTTTTCTTTCAGAACTAAACTTAATGTAATAACATCAATATAATTATGGTTCTGCTAGTTCTATTTTTATATTAAATATGTTCATTTATTTCAGATATACAAGTCTTTAAAATAGAATGTTTTAAAGAGCATTACACCAAGTTGATGTTCTCCAAACTGAACTTGTATGGTATTCATTTATATCATTTAATGTTTTATAACTGAATCTATCATCAGTAAGATAAGGCTTTAAGTTATTTTTACATCAGACTGATCTTTTAAATAAATGAGGACCTAATCTATTTAATATTCTGCTAAAATTTTGCAAAAAGCCCTGTCTTACCTCAAATAGTCCTGTCTCCCACCTTACTACAATGTCTTCAAAGTAGATGAGACTCCAGTTCATTTAAAGACATGTTCAAAAGATCAATTTTGTTATAAAGATCATTAGGACCTCAAACAGGGATATAATATGTAACTCAGCAAAAATTTGAGAAAGCTATTACACAAACTAAATATGTTTTTACTGTTTATTTTCCTTAAAACTCTATGGCTATTGCCTGTTAACATTTTACAGAGGTACTAATTTGAGAACAACCAGCCCAGATTATTTTAATCAGCCATCTATAGGATAGACCTTAAAGTTAAAGCCCAGTACCCTTACTTTGTAATTGGTGAAATTGGCTTGCTGAGTGTTTAAGATCAAGACTTAAAAACTGCAATTAAATTAAAGGGCCAAGAAAACCAGTATTTGGCTCTTGCCCTCTGAGTCAGCTTTAATCCAAGGAATGAGGGAACTACTCTAAAGTGCTCTACACCTCTGGGCCACAGGACCTCCTGATCAGGGAGATTTCTGAGACCATTAGACAATTAAAGAGCCAATAAAATGCCATACGATGAACAGGAAGGTCGAAGAGAGAAGGAACCATCTCTCATGCTTCCCAGGGAAGCCACATGGTCAGTGTCAGACCTCAACCTATCCTAACACAGATGGCACTAGCAGAGCTAACAAGCTGCTCTCAAGTTCCTCAAGGATACCTCCCAGGAGATCAAAAGGTGACTCTTAACAATCAGTAAGAACAAAAGTCTATTTGACTTGCTTCATCTTAAACACCTAGCAAAACCAAGAACACAGCCATTCCTGGGCATTTAAAATAGTTTAAAGATAGACATCTGTGACATTAAAAACTAAATACTATGTTTCTATGCCTTGTCCTCTCCAGCCTTGTTATGGGGACAAATTCTCAACCCTTATACTTCCTACATTTCAGACTGTTCCTCTATGTAGGTTTGAATCATAAGTGTAATTCTCATTGATGTTCCTCAATTAACTATACAGTAAGGCTGAATTACCATGGCTTGTTACCACCTCCCTCTCTAGGGCAAAAAAGGGCCATCTTTCT
>PVHX01037016.1:0-10456 GCA_004024805.1 Geosciurus inauris
TAGAGGTGACTTTGATCCCTTGTGCCTCCAACATCACCTTCCAGAAAGGCCTTCCCTGACCACCTGACCAAAAGAGGCTCCAGCACCGCCCCTCCCCAGATGCTGATGACAACTGCCCTGGTTTCACCCACAAGGGTGGCTTGCTGTGCCCCTCCTGCCGACTACCACCCTACCGAGGGGCTTCTTTCCCTGCACCTGGGCAGCCCCATCCCCCAGAGCTGGGCCCTAACAAACAGGAATGATGACTAAATGGGCCTGGGCCTGAGATGTGGGTAGCAATGTCCTCCTGGTCCTGAAGGGTGGGGTGGGAGTGGGGGATAGTGAAATTGGAAAGCTGCCCTGGACAGTGCCTGGGGTGGCCTGTGGTGACTGTCACCTCCCCATCTCAGCCTCCTCTGTAAAGCTGGCAGGTGTTGGAGCTCTGCCTCTCCTCCCTCACCCCCGGAGCAGTCAGGCCCTGACCCACAAGGACTCAAGTCTGATGCATGGGGCGTGGGGCGGCCTTCAGTCACCATGCCCCATGTGAAGCCCTCGTAAGTTGCATCCACTACTCCTTCCCGAGGTCCTGGTCCCTGCAGCCAGATTCCCCGATTCTTGGGTTCTCCTTCTGTACTGCTGCCTGGCCCTGGCAGGGGCTCCCTGCTCCCTCCAGTCCCCTGACCAGCCCTTGGCTCCTCCAGGAGGGCTGGTAACCAGGGCCATCACCATCAGCCCAAGAAGTGGGCTGGGCCCATGAAGTTCTCTGTTTCTGTCCTTCGAGCCACTGTACCCTCAAATCTGTTGTCAGTCACTCACGATTTGTAGGTCATGGTCCAGTTTCAATTCTACAGATCTCTACTACTCACTTATGGCTTCAGGAATAGGGGGGACACAGAGATGAGCAGGCATGGACTTTCCTCAGGGAGTCTGGAGGGAGGGACAGACACAATCAGATAACCAACACCCAGGGTGAGAGCTGGCGGGTGGGCGGAGTGCGGAGGGCGCACTTCACACAGCAGGTGGCACCTGAACTGAGCCAGGCGGCAGCTGGGAGGCCTCTGCAGGGAGGGGCAGGCTTGCCCGCTGCAGAAGGAGGCTGTGCGCTCAGGGTCCTCAATGCAGCAGACCATTCAGAGCAGCAGGTGCATCGGGCTCGGAGATGGTTCTGCAAGAGGGGGACAGTAGTAAGGCTGGGAGCCCTGAGGGCCCCAAAGGAGTTAGGGTTGCAGATGTCTTTCCCCGACCTCATCCTGTGGTGCTCCGCCTCTTCCCTCTATTTCTGTCTCTTGAGCTTTTGCCCTGTGACTCTCTCCATCCTCCACCTCTCTGATTTCTGTCCCAATTCTGTCCCCTTCTTTTTTTTTTTTAAATATATTTTAGTTATGCATGAACACAGTGTCTTTATTTTGTTTATTTATTTTTATGTGGTGCTGAGGATTGAACCCAGTGCCTCACATGTGCGAGGCAAGCGCTCTGCCACTGAGCCACCACCTCAGCCCTTCTGTCCCCTTCTTTCTGGCTCCTTGCTCCTCTGACCCTCTTGTGTCTCAGCCCCATCCCTATCTCTATCCCCTGTTCCATTTCAGCACTTCTTCTCTCAATGTCCCCGTCTCCATTTCTGTCCCCAGACCTATCTCCTTGTCCCTGTCCTCATCTCTTTGGCCCCCATCCTTCATCTCTTTGCTGACTGTCCTTTGTCCCTCAGTTCCCTACCTTTATGACCTGTTCCCAAATTCTAATGCCCCTGTCCCTGACCACTTCTTCCCAGGTTCTCCCCCAGAATCCTGTGCAGGGGTGGGGGGCCTGCTTTTTGAACAGAGAGCAGATTCCAGCTTGTTTGTTTAACTATAATTAGGGAAATAAATCAGCACCTGAGCTCCCTGCTTGGAAACTTCTTTTTCTAGAAGAAGCTGCTCCATGGTAGGGGAGTCCCCAGGATTCTAGGATGAGCTTGTGTTCTCCTTGCCTGGCAAATGGGAGTGGCTGGAGGGAGTGGCTCCCTCCACCCTCCCACTCTGGAACCTGCACAGTTTCTGTCCTCTCTGTTCCAAAGCCTGGAGCCAATGGTTTGTTAGTCCTGTGGGGGTCCCTGGGACTAGGGAGGGCAGGAGGGGTTTCACTGAGTCAGAAGTGGGTAATGAGGGGCAGGTGTTGTTCATTAAGCCCATTTCCTATATCTCCTGATGTCCCCTTCTAGCTAGATACAGGGCAAATATGGTGGCCCATAACCCTCTGTCCCCTGTGCCTAGGACCATTAAAATCCAATTAGCAGAACGAGGACCTGTTGAGCAGGGCCCTGCCTTCCTCTGCAGGAACACCAGGGGCTGGGAGATGGGCTAATGGAGTTCTAATGAAGTTTGCAGCTCTGAACCTGAGAAAGTGATGCCCAGGAGCAGCAGAGACTTGAGTTAGAGTTAGGGAAGGACTTCCTCAAGGTGAAGATGGTCATAGGGGAAGGTAGCCACACTAGCCTGGCTGTGCCACCAAGCCACACTTTCCTACTGGTCCTCCATGTGAGTTAAGGGGTTTCTAAATGGGGTTAGGCCTGGAGCAGATGTCCCCAAGTAAGTAGGGGAAATATTCCAAATATTTAACAAACCTGAGGTAGAATGAGGGGATATTGATCCACTTACCCCAGCACCCTCAGCTGGGGCAGGGGTCAACCCTTTAATTGCTGAATGGTTGGGAGTCCTGGAGGTGGAAGTCCCAGCGAAGGGGTCAGCAGGGATGGGGCCCTGGGGAGATGACACTCCAGGGCTCAGGGAAATGGCTGCTTAGCAGCTAGTGTGGGAATATTTGAGAATTTCGGTAACTGGAACAGACAAACCAACGTGCACCAGCTGACTATCTGCATTACCTGTAATGGGAGGTGGCCGCAGACCCCTCCTTCCTCAGGGTAGGGTGGGTGTGCACTGGAGAAGAGCACGAGACAGGGAGGGGTTGGGATGACAGGGCTTCTGCGCCTCCCTTTGGCAGAGAGGGGTGTGGCTGGCCCCCAGAGCACCTTTTACCCCTTCCTCGGGGCCTTAGGAACTGGGGAGGGGGCCTGGGGGGAGTAGGTGGCTGGGATGCCCCAGTCCTGTCATCCATACCCCAAACCTGCTGCTGCCTCACTGCACGAGGCCCTGGAGCCCAGCCCATGCTGTCCCTCACCCTGTTGGGGAGATGTTTTCAACAGCTCCCAAAACTGCTCCCTCAGCGCCTGGCTTGTCTTAGCCTAAGTAGGCCTCTTGGATTTATTAGTTCTGGGGGTGGAAAGAAAACAGTTTCTCGCAGAAGTATGTTTAGTGCCACATTTCAAACTTGCAGGCTTGATTGAAATGGTAGTTAAAACATTTTAAGGCTCTTAGGTAAAGCTGCATTTGCCTTCTGCACAGCCTATATTCTGATATTATCCATTTATAGCGGTGGCCCCGCTATATTGCTGAGAGGTAATGCTTTATGGAGAGCTGTCAGCCCATCTTGCAGGGCTGTGGCCCCAGCTCCCATCTGCGAGCCTATCACACTGAAGCCACCAAGAAGGAAAAAGAGGGGCAGAATAATTGTGCATTTTAATTAAGCCTCAGTGAGCACCCTATTGTGGAGATGCTAATATTAAAGAATTCTTTTCACTTTGCTGGAAGCTGGAATATTTGTTCCCCATGTCATTTTTATATTCCTTTTGTGTGGCAATTAATATTTAACTCCTGGGAAATAAAACTGCCACCTGATATCATCTTTATGGCCTGGTATTAAAATAACTGTTTCTGATAAACTATTGTAATAAAGTATTGGGAAGACCCTGCCGAAAGGGGGCTTTGTTCAGGTATTAATTCTACTCAAGGAGCTGGGCCTGGAACGAATGTTTTTATTCCAGTTTATTTTATTTTTTCACCACGACCCATCAATGAGCCTAAACACAATCATAACCACGGTGAAGAGAATGAGTGTGTATCTAGGGGGCAGGAGACTTGGTTGGCATGTGTCCCCCCCATAAAGGTGTTTCCAATTAGCACGATCGCTCTGTCATGCCTATCACCACCTCTAGCTCGAGCATGTCCTTGACATGGTAGAAAAGGTGAAAGTAGCACATTTGTAGTCCCTGGTAGGAGCCCAGCTCTACCTGGTCTCAACAGTATTTAACTGGGAGACCTAATTTGAGTTTACAAGTGATTACAAGGTGTCCTGTGGGACTCTGCTTACCGATGAATTCTCAAATAAGTTGCAAAACAGTGACGAATTAACTTGTTATGCTGTCAAAATCAATTACCGCAGAAGACAGCTTAACTTCCCAGCCCTGTTCTCAGGGTCCTTGAGCCAGCCTGGCCACCCTCTGCCCTGGGAGAGCTGATCAAGGGAATCAGCAGGCCCGGGATGCCTATTACCAACTAGTTCCGTCCCCAGCTCGCCTCCCTCTAGTAGCTTTGTTGAAGTCTCTGGTTTGGATTTGGGGAGGGGAATTCTCAAGAGCAGGGAGGGGAGAGCCAGCCTGGCCCACCTCCTCCAAATGACATTCTCTCCCGCAAGTGCTGAGGGACCACAATTGATACTTGCTGTGGCTTTAAGTAAAGATAAACATTTGAAGGCCCCAAGATCTTTCTTTTGCAGCATTGAACGGAAGGGGCAATTTATAAATGTTCCCCTAATATTTCAGAAACAGATCAGCCAGTAATTTATAGACTGCAACATTGAGGACTGAATTAATGTTCCAGTGAGAAAAGTCCATATGCAGCTGGCCTCTCCAAGCAGAGTCGGAGAATGAAGGGGTAGGATATGTGCAGGTGGTGAATTGTACCCTCTCCCTGTCACAAATGGGGAGACCGAGGCCCAGAGCCACATAGCCAGCTCCTGGCTGAGGCAGATCTGGAGCCCAATCTCCTGAGTCCTAGTCTTCTTGGCTTGATAATCCTTGTCTGTAGGCAGCTTTCCGTGTTGAGCTTGCCTTTCTGTGGTTTTGGGATCTCCAGCCTCAGACCACCAAGGGTACCTGCTTCTGTTCTTTGGCTTTGGTTTCCTTTCTGCTCAGGAAACAAGAGGGCTTGGCCTGAACTGGCAGATGTGGGCCTCATGCTCAAGATCCAGCTAAGGTTCTTGCTTTCCATGTGGGTATGTTGGGTTCACGCACTAATCTATTGAGCCTCTTCTTTGTGTCAGACACAGGGCACGGTTCTGTATTTATATTATCTCATTTATAATCCTCACAACAATCCTGGGTGGGGCAGGTACTTTTTTTTAAGTTCTAGATGGACACAATATCTTTATTTATTTTATGTGGTGCTGAGGATCGAACCCAGTGCCTCACACATGCAAGGCAAGCACTCTACCCCTGAGCCACAACCCCAGCCCGGGGCAGGTATTTGATGTCCCACTTTACAGATGGGCAAAATGAGGCTCAGAAGATTAAGTCTTGCTCTCTCTCTGTCTCCAGCCCAGAACAGAGATGAAATGGGTCCGAGTCTTGTGATCAGGAAGATTGGTTGGGGCACTGATTGGGCTGGTGCTTCCCACAGCATCATGCAGCCATGAAGACCCTGGGCATCTTGCAGGATTCCCCAGAGACTGCACACAGGTCCTTACTCAGTGTGTGGGGGAGGGGGCAGCAATTCTGCATTCCTAGTAAGTTCCTTTATGATGCTGATACTGCTGGCCCAGGACATCCTTCCTTGCCAAGCCTCTGTCCCAGGGTCAGGCAGTCACAGCTGGCCATGTCTTCAAATAGCCAGAGCCCATTCTGCTTCTGGAATTTGGAGCTGCTTTTGTATTGTGCACCATCTCTGGGAGAAAGAGATGGAAACTCCCACCCCCTCAGAGTCTCCAAAACCATGTTGAAATCGGCCTGTATTTAAAACCAAATCGGCCTGTATTTAAAACCCAACTTGATGGCCACATAAGGTTTCTCACCATTGTAATTTAATAACTAGTAACTGAACAAAAATTGGTTGCTCACATTTACTCAGTCCTTGAATCACAGAGCATGCTTCAGGGGCAAGATCTTTACTGTGAAAATTAAGTGAAGACCCAAATGTTACCAAACATTATAAATAGCACCGGATTCATATTCCAAATACTCCATACTATGAAATGAGAAAAGAGGCTGCCTCTCTCTCGTCCATTCTCACGCACCAGTGCAAATACGCGCTTCCAAGCCAGGCACCTCATGCAATTAGGTTGTGGTGCACGTCTGAATATCTCCTTGTACATGACATTTACGAAGAAAAACACTTGCAAATTAAATGTTTGATTAACATTACATCTTTTGCAGTTTAAAATGGGTGAGCATAATTGAAAGCTGCATTAGCTAAAGAATATGAACTTTAGATGAGCTTTATCCTGGCCTGTGAATTTCGATGGTTTTATTGAATCTTTAGTGCCAACAGACTAGGATATTTATACATCACGTTTCATGAAATACTCTAAAGGTTCAGGAGTTTGCAGGCTTATCAGGGGAAAATTTGTACAGTTTGAGCATAAATCTTATCTAAGGGCAATGAGCAATTCCTGCTGGAATTTTGGACGTATTTTATGAAGACTGAGTGAAATTTACCCTTTCTTGTATAGTTGGATACAAGAGGGTTACAGCTACCCAGATTCTATGTCTATACCGGAAAATCACCTGCTTTTATTGCTGCTTCTAAAGAATATCCTCTTTTATAATCTCAAGAGCTATTCCCTTCTCCCTCTATATTTCATTCTCTTTTCTCCTCTTTTTTTGGGGGGAGGGGGGCAGGTATTGAACACAGGGGCACTCGACCACTGAGTCACATCTACAACCCTGTTTTGTATTTTATTTAGAGACAGGGTCTCGCAGAGTTGCTTAATGCCTCACTTTTGCTGAGGCTGGCTTTGAACTCGTGATCCTGCTGCCTCAGCCTCCCAAAGAGCTGGGACTACAGGCGTGTGCCACCATGCCCAACTTTTCTCCTCTTTTTCCTCTCTCCCCCTCTCCCCACCTTCCTTTCCCTGCCATTTGTCATCCCCCAATCCTGGCCATGCCCAAGTGCCCCTGAACAGCCTCAGACTCCCTGAGATGGCCCCCTATTTACAGATGCCCCTCAATGACTGTGTGTTAAAGACTTCTATGAAGTAGAGCAAAGCCCTAACTAAGTACATTATTGGGACTTTCTTTCACTGAGATTCTTAACATAGTTGGAGCCCACATGTTCAGGGGGTTCTCTTACTCTTTGTTTTCCAGGCCGCTCACTTGGCCTGGGATGATGGAGGAAAGCTTCATCCAGGTGCCCTCGAAGGTGATTTTTACAGAATGAGCTGGGGTTTGCTGGGAGAATAGCCTAGAGTGGGAAGGGGGCTTCCAAGCAGTGGGAACAGCACACACAGAGGCCTGGTGTTGGGAGAGGGACCTGTCTGGGAAATGTTGAAAACTCCAGGGGGCAGGATGTGGCACAGTGGTGGTTAAGTGTTTGGAGCCAAAGTCGGAGGGGCTATGAGGATGCGGGGCCCTCACAAAGGAATCCACAGAGAAAATAAACCAGGAGCGGACCAGCCTTGTGTTCCCAAGAACACATGGAAGGCTGGAGTGAAGGATGACTGAGAGTCTGGTGGAGAGGGACTAGCTAGGAGCTGCCGGTCAGTCCACCAGGAAGGTGTGTTGAAGACAGGACCCAGGCTGATGGCACTGCCAGGATGGCGGCTGGGAGCTGAGCTGGGGTGGCAGCTGGGGACCTGAAGCCTGGCAAGAGAAAGGCTAAAGCCTCTGGTGGAGACCTGTGCCAGGGAGGGGCAGCTGGGAACAGAGAGAGGGGTCCAGCGGTAGGTTTCAAAGGTTCTCAGAATATCCGGACTGGTGTCCTCATTAGTGAGAAGCCAGGGTCCTGAGGGTGGCAACTAAAATGTCACCAAAGGCAGGATGGCCACTGACTGCCAGAAATACAATGGAGGTTGGGAACACAGCTGTTGACTTGAGAAACTAAATAACAACAACAATAATAGTGCCATTCCCACATCTGTACCACATTTTAAAATTTATCTTAGCCACATGACCCACTGTCAATTCTAACACAAGAAATCTCAGCCAGCTTAAACAGACAGGGATCAAGAATGAGATTGGTACCAGGCACAGTGGCACACCTGTAATTCCAGCAGCTTGGGAGGCTGAGGCAGGAGGATGGCAAGTTCAAGGCCAGCCTCAGCAACTTAGTGAGGCCCTAAGCAACTCAGCAAGACTCTGTCTCTAAATAAAAATGCAAAACAGGACTGGGGATGTGGCTCAGTGGTTAAGCACCCTGGGTTCAATCCCTGGGACCAAAAAAAAGAAAAAGAATGAGACTGTGTATGGGGAGATGGGATCCTGTGGGATTTTGAGGACCCTTTCAGTACACAGCACAGGCAGACCTCTCCCCAAATGCCCAAGCATCCCTCTGAGCGCCTTGACTTTGTTCCCACACCTGCCTTCTGGTTGAGCTAACCAGGACCGCTGGGCTGCACATCATCTCATGATCATAATTTACCATCGATCCGCTGTTTTCCGAAAGCCCTCAGCACGGCCCCACCTGGAGAGCAATGAGGAGTGATGAGCCCGTTGCAGGGAGGAGTTTAAACAATTGCTTTGCTCTGATTAAGAAGGGTAATGTCTCTCTTTGAGGAGCAGTGTTGATGCAGAAGTGGGGGTGATGGATGCCGGCCCCGCCCACATAAATCTCACCTGTGCGTCTTTGCTGCCTCCTCGTGATGCATGTATGAGATAAATTCTCCAAATCTATTTTTGTGCCGTTGCCAGCAGCCTGCTGATGGAGTAAATAAGAGTTATGGCTGCCATAATAGCATCACTTATGAGGGGCTAAAAAAAAAACCAAACAAACATGTTCACACAGTTCTTATAAATCTATTATAGATGTGGGCTCAAGTTTCCGAGGAAGTTCCACTAGACTGCTCGGCACTCACTTTTCCTGGAGTCCAATGAGTGACTGAGCAGCAGGTGCCAGAGAGGGCCACAGGTGGCCTGAAATGACCAATGACCCCTTTTCTGTCGCCTCCTCGCTCTCCTCTGAGTCCTAAGCCCTGGTCAGCCATGAGAGCATAAGCCACACAAGGCCAGACAGTCCTGCCCCAGCAGCCCCAGCCCTGCAGATGGAATGGCCACTATCAGCACCTCCATGTGCCAACTCTGGGCCATGGCTCATGGAACCACCATCAGCTCCCTTGCCTGGGGGGGCCGAGCACCAAGATTCCTTTCAGAGAGCGCTGACTTGGGAGAGGTCCACCCTCATCTTCCTTCTGCACCTTTTCCTCAACTTCTCAGTAGAGTTGAGACCAATTCCTCTGTGGGGAAAGGGAGTCTTGGGCCTGCTAGGTCTGGGTGGACCAGGCCTCAGTGACCTCCTGAAAGTCTTGAGGCCCACTGCCACAACGAAACTACTGTTTCCCTGCTTCCTATCCCACCTCTTCAGGTTGAAGGGATTTGTCCAGCATGGAGGCTGGAAGGCTGCGAGACTCAGGACCCTCCAGGGTCTGCGCTTTCTCCCTGCCCCAGGCTCATCATGCCGAACTCACCCTCTGGTCCTCGAGTGGAGGCCTCAGTTTCTTCATCTGCAAAATGAGAACAACAATAAAATAATAGCTAACTTGTGGGGCATTTGTGATACTCCCACAGAGTACTTTGGAAGTGTAAAGGGCTGTGACACACAGGGTTTGTTGTCATTATCGTCCTCTGGAGCTCAGACCTGTTAGCGGAAAACACCTGAGCCCTGCTCCTTGGAACCACCTGAGCCCTGCTCCTTGGAACCGGAGGCATCGGGTGATCCCCTCAGGGACAGCTCTCAGCCAGTGCTGCCGGTGAGGGAGATGGGATCTTTAACGTGGGCATTTCCTGACCTCGAGGAGGCTCTCTGGCCCTAGAAGGCAGTATGAGCTTCTGAATCAGCCTGGGAATGCCAGGGCCAGCCTTCAGCACGTTGGTACCTCTCTGTGCTCGGCGCCTCCCCAGTGGGGAGAGTTTGTGGACTCACTTTCTCTGCAGAGCACTAACCACTCACCTGGATTCCTCCCTCAGCCTCCTAACGGTTCCATCCTGTCTTTCCAACCCCCCAAATCTTGGCTCCATACAGCTGCTAGCATGGGCCTTTTAAAGCACGGGTCAGATAGCACCATACCTAGGGGATCCCTGTTGTACTCAGCTAAACACCCAGGACCCATTGGAGGTGTCTAAGGTCCCATGTGATCCTCAACTGGCTTGCTCATCTCCAGCCACGCAGACCTCCTCTCATTCCCTGCATGGGGTGGTCTCTCTGGGGATGCTCAGGGCCTTTGCCCTGGCAGTTTCCTCTTCCTCCTCATGGTTACTCCTCACGACTTCAGGTCTTGGCTCAAACGCGTCCCTGCTGAGGCTTTTCCTGATACGGAATTAAAAGCCCAGGTCTCCACCCCAGCGCTTCCCTCCTGTGCCATATCATTCTCCCAAGCACGCTGCACAACTGATATGCCACATTTTGCACTTATTTTCTCTCCGTCTTCTCCGCTAGAATGTGGGCACTGTGCGGGCAGA
>PVHX01037017.1:0-10439 GCA_004024805.1 Geosciurus inauris
CTCTCGGCTCATACCGGAAGGGATCTGACATCACCAGCTGCACCAAACCAATCTCAGAAGACACTGGACTCTAAGTCAACACCTCTTCCTGGCCTCAAGCCTGCCTTTCCCGGATGGGGAGAGGCTATATAACCCTGTGTAACACGAGGCACAGCGCCATTTTCCCGACCTGTTCGAGCCTGGTGACTGGGCGGGGAAACTGGTCCGGGAGCGTATTTCCTAGAATAAAAGCCTGTGTTGGTCCTGTTTCACCTCCATCTGGTCGTTCATCTTACAGAAATCTCCACAGAGAAACCAATTAAGTGTAAAAGAAAACCAAATGGAAATTCTAGAACTGAAAAAGATAATATTTGAAATTAAAAAATTATCCAGATTAGCTGAACAACAGAATGTACATAACAGAAAATATTAGTAAGTATTCAGTCTAAAAAATAAAGAGAAAAAGATGGGAGAGGGGCATAGAACTCAGAGTCCCAAAAATCAATATCAAAATGTATGGCATATATAAATGGAATCCAAGAAGGAAACAGAGAAACTATAGGACAGAAAGGGAAAAATACTGGAAATAGCAAAAATGTCCCCTAATTTGGTGAAAGACATGAATTTACAGATTCAAGAAACCTAGTGTTTCCCAAGGAAGAGAAATACTATGAGAATCTCCCACAGACACATCATAATCAGATCACCAAAAACCAAAGGTAAAGAGAAAAATCGTGAAAACAGCCAGAGGGTGCCAGCGCCCGCGCTGGCACAAAGGGAAACCGAGTCAGGCGAGGGAGCCACGGATGAAAACCACTCACACACACACACTGAACAAGGCAAGAGACTTCTCTTTCTATTGAGCTCAGGTCCCTCTTTATATATGCTAAGAGGCCTTTTGTCCTCCAAGCACTACAGGGTGCATAGAGTGTGACTATTCCATTAGCACCTTGCTGCTATTCACCGGAAAGCGGCTATTGTTACATTATGGAACTATAGCCAAAAGCTCATGATTGAAAAACCTGATATAGTTGTACTATGTACTGCGGAAGCCCTCAGGCCAGCTCTCTCCCACAAGAGGGGAAAAAAACACATCACATATAGGCAGGAAATCCAGTTCAAGTTACCTCTGACTTCTCAATGGAAATAATGGCAGGCCCAGAGCTGTGGCACATGCCTGTAATTTCAGTGACTAAGGAGGGTGAGGCAGGATGATAACAAGTTTGAGGCCAGCCTGGGCAACTTAGGGAGACCCTGTCTCAAAATAAAATAAAAAATCTTTTTCAAGGGCTGGAGATGTAGTTCATTGGTAGAGAGCTTGCCTAGCATGTGTAAGGTCCTGGGTTCAATCTCAAGGAAGGAAGGAAGGAAGGAAAGAAGGAAGGAATGAAGGAAAGGGAGGGAGGAGCCAGAGGCAATAACCAATATCTTTAAAGTACTGAGAGTAAAATCCTTCAACCCAGAATTCTATATCCAGCAAAAATAGCCTTCAGAAATAAAGGTAAAATAAAGATATTTCCAGAAAAAAAGAAAAAGAATTCACTGGAGCATGGCTAATAGGGAGGGGCCCAGTGTACTTAGTAGCTCCAGGGCCCACTGAGCCAGAGATCCAGCAGCTGTGGCCAAAGCAGCCTGCCTAAATGATAGGGCCAGTTTTGAGTGTGTGGACTTTTGATCAAAACTCAAATGAGAAGAAACCTTAAGGAAAAATTTCTGCTGATAATGAGCCTACAGTCATCTGTATGCAGAATGTGGAGTGTTCTCAACACAAACAGCTGAGT
The DNA here is from genome assembly GCA_004024805.1 of Geosciurus inauris. Taxonomy (NCBI): domain Eukaryota; kingdom Metazoa; phylum Chordata; class Mammalia; order Rodentia; family Sciuridae; genus Geosciurus; species Geosciurus inauris. The sequence goes on from PVHX01037017.1 coordinate 1,761, forward strand.
AAGTGGCTCCTCTGACCAGGACTGACAATCTGCTATAGGCCCTGGGTCAAGACAGCAGTGTCCACACCTTCCTGCTAATAAATGAGTCTATTAGCTCATAAACGAGTCTCTGTGGAATCAGAAGCAAAGAAAGGAAACAATGTGTTGAACACTCTTTTCACACACCTGTAATCCTGTGATTTGAGAGACTGAGGCAGGGGGATTGCAAGTTTGAGCAATTTAGCAAGACCCTGTCTCAAAATAAAATGACTAGGGATGTAGCTTAGTGGTAGAGCACCCCTAGGCTCAGGGGTACTCGACCACTGAGCCACATCCCCAGCCCTATTTTGTATTTTATGTAGAGACAGGGTCTCACTGAGTTGCTTAGTGCCTTGCCGTTGCTGAGGCTGGCTTTGAACTCGCGATTCTCCTGTCTCAGCCTCCCTAAGTGCTGGGATTACTGGCTTGTGCCCGGCTAGATCCTGTCTCTTAATAAAATTCAAAATAGGTCTGGGGATGCAGCTCAGTTGTCAAGTATCCCTGAGTTCAATCTCCGGTAGCCAAAAAAGAAGAGGAAGGAGTGGGAGGAAGAGGAGGAGAAGAGAAAGAAGAAAGGAAGAAAAGTCCATGACTGATGGACCAACTCACTAGGGGAGAGTTCACAAACTGTACTCATGCTCAGGGAGGATCAGGGAGCCTGACCTATGGAATGAGTTCAGCAAGCTCCATTCAGAACCAAATGTGGTCCAAGGGAGGAGGTGGAATCCTGCCAATGTGCAGGAGCAATTCAATGATATAAAAGTCAACGTGGCCCTGAGAACCTTCTCCAAAGCATGATGGCATCTTGTTTCCCCTCTTGTGATTACCCCTGTGAGACATTACTGTTCTGCACTGAAGAAGATATCATCAGATGTATCCCGTGTTTCCCTGGCTGGTGTGTGGGCTTTTTGACAATCTTTAGATTGTAGCTGAATGTTGAGTCAACATGGATCTGATCTTAGCATGACCTTCTTTGTGAAAGCTGGCACCATTCTACAACTTTTTCCATTTGAAACATTTTCTTTCCACCTCCAACCCTCTGCCTTAGGACTTTATTGGTAAGCAAGGAGGTGCTTTCATTTAGTTGTGACCATTTATGCACACTTCAGAAGGTCTGAGACCCAAAGCACAATGATGACTTTCACTTGTCTGCAACTTCAGCAGAATAGGTATCCACAGGCTTTGTGGAGTTGCTTGGATGGGAGTCCGTGGGCTGTCAGGAATTAACATTTCTTTTCTACTGTGGCTGATGATACTACTGCTATTAGGTAGAGAAAGCTTAGCTGTGACACCAAGTCACATCACTTTCAAGGAAAAAGACAACTTGCAGCTTAATTTAGAAGTATGACGTGTGCTATTTGATTAGAATTGCATTGAAGGAAAAGCTTGCATTTATAAGACATATATTTTGAGAGCACACACCTGCGACAGTGCACAGGCGTGGCTGTTTCTAAGTTGTGCAGATACTCTCGTCCACTCTGATTCTGAGCTAGTCATTTCTTTGGGTCCTCTTTTGTTTGCAGTTTATGTTTAATAGTGATACCACTGGTTACCAGTGACAAGTTCTGCTTCTTTTTTTTTTTTTTTTTTTTGGTACCAGGGATCGAACTCAGGGTTACTGGACCACTGAGCCACATCCCCAGCCCTATTTTGTGTTTTATGTAGAGACAGGGTCTCACTAAGTTGCTCAGCACCTCACTGTTGCTGAGGCTGGCTTTGAACTCACGATTCTCCTGTCTCAGCCTCCCAAAGTGCTGGGATTACAGGCGTGCGCCACCACGCCCGGCTAAGTTCTGCTTCTTCACATGTTGAAGTTTGAACCTTAGAGAAGCACACCAAGGCAAGCATATAAAGCAAGGTTTATTTAAAAAAGGGTAACAGACTTCTCCCGGGAGGGAGAAGGGGGCCATAGCTGGTATCCTGGTATCCCCAGAAGTGAGGGGTGTTTTGCCTTTTTATATGTCCTAGGCTTCCTTTGTTCTGCTCTCTTCCCCTTATCTCTCTCCTTCTTGCGTAGGTCACTAGGCCCAGGAGATGCTCGGTGGATTGGCCAAAAGGTGAAAAGCAGATGGACAGGGGGAAGGGCCCAGGTAGAGGGATCTGGGCAGGAAGGGGGGGGGCGTAAGTAACAACTCCCTGTAGGGAGAGATAATCCCTGGGACCGGTTACCTTAGCAACAGATCGGAGCAGGGGCAAGTTATCTTGATAAGGGTGGAGGAAGGGCTCTTAAGGTATTAACATTTCAATACCTCTCCAACTTCCCAGACCCAAATTGGCTTCCTTGATCTGACCTGACTCGATTTACCTATCTACACTGCCTGCCTGTCTAATTCTGGCTTTATTAGGAAGGTATCCATTTCTTTCCACTAGCAGTGGAAACTTCTGGCGTGTACACCAACCACAACCTCGAGTCATTGGACTTTCTGTATGCTGCATATTTTGGGGGGGCCTTAGAAGTTGCCAAGAGCAACACATCAAGCTGGCTGAATTGTTGCCAGTGAAAACAACCAGCACTGTGACTGTTATGGTATTGGTAAGAAGCCTTTGATCAGGATCCAAATCATGTTTATCCTTCACAAATGTTGTATATTTCAAGCAGTTCTGTAAATGTTCTGAGTAAGGAGGGAAGGTTCAACAGGGTCCATGTTTGTGTTCTCATTAAAATGCTTAAATCCTTAATTTAAAAAAAAAGAATTCACCATTAGCAGATACTATAAGAAATGCTAACGAAAGTTATCAGGCTGAAGGGAAATAATGCAAGAGGGAAATTTGGATCCTCGGAAACAAATGCAGAACCCGGGCAATGGAAACACAAAACCAAAAATGCTGGTTCCCTCCCCACCCCCAGCCACACCTGCCCTTCCCATACATTGGCCTCCCTGGGGAGGGAGGAACCAGCTCAGTTTCCCAGGCAAACCTTGCTATTTGCTCTTTCTCTCACACCCTAGCAAGGATTCTTGGCTCTACCTTCAAAGCAAAATCAGGAAGGTAGATGGCCAGCTCAGAGTGACCAAGGGAGCAAAAGGACTGACACAGGTCTGAAAGGGAAGCTTTGGATGGAAGTTCACTGTAAAGGAGGAAGAGTACGGGCAGGAAAATCGATTGAGTCTAATGCAGTAATTCAGGCAAGAGATGAGAGTGGCTTGGACCACTCTTACTGGGCATTGGTCTCCCTGTTTCCACTCTGGCAATTTTAAAAACGTGTGCCAGTTCCCCTCACTGAGGGCATGTGATTGTCGGATCCCTCGGTTTCAGGCTGCTTCCTCCCTTTCTTGCTCACTCTGATCTTACTTCCAGCTGTTCTTCAAAACACACTGTTCCTGTCCCCAAGACTGTGAATTTGTCCTGATGTCTTCTCTGATCACTACCTGGCTCACTTCTGTTCTCTGCAAATGAGGCCTTATCAGGAAAGGTGGTTTCTTATCCACCCTACATAAAATCCCAGTACAACACATTCTCTTGCTTAGTTTTCTTCTTGACATATCACCTTCATAGTCAATTACACACTTGTAGAATGACACAAATATCTAAAATTTGAGACTGAAAAATCAGATAAAGACCTGTGAGAGTTCAGAAGAGAGAAACTATTATGTATTGAGTAGCCGCTACATTATAGCCCTCTTGGTTATGTTATATTATTTAATCTCCATTACCACCCTGTTAAATCATTTATGACCATTAATTTCCAGAGAAATGTCAAGGTCCAACAAAGTTTAGTATTTTGCCAAGGACACGTGGATGGTCAATGACAGCAGCAGAATTCAAACAGGTCTTTATGGTTTTATTTATCTATTTGTTGCATCAGACATAGGTCTCAAGACTCCACTGGCTCAGGTGAGAGCTGGAGGAGGGAGCATCTGGGAAGGCTTCCTGGGTTTCCACAGGGTAACTTGTAGGTGGCAAGGTAGCAACAGGCAGGGACGGAGCGTGGAGCTGGTAAGAGGGAGGGCAAATAAGATGTGTAAGTGGAGAGGTGATACCAAGAGAAGCCCTTGCAATTTTGCAGAACTGCCAAAATTTTCCAGTAATTAGAGCTGTCCCCAGATGAGCCCATGACCTAGATCAGCAATAAGAATGAGGATGCTGGGCTGGGGTTATGGTGCAGTGGTAGCGTGCTCGCCTAGCACGCGTGAGGCACTGGGTTCGATCCTCAGCACCACATAAAAGTAAAATAAAGATATTCTGTCAACCTACAACTTTAAAAAAAAAAAATGCTCCCTTATCTGCGTACAGCACAGTTTGCTAAGTGCTTTTGCATAGATGACACCACGCACTCTGTGATAGCTCTAGAGGTAGCAGGACAAGCATTCATTTTCCCCATTTTATCTCTGAGGATAAGGCTCGAGGTTCCACGTTCTTCCAAGGAATGAGATCTCAACCCTTGAGGCACTCAATGGAGGCTGAGGGACTCTGGGTAGACAGATCATGGGAACCCCAGTGCTACACCAGGACAGGATCAGTTCTGGGGACTATCAAGTCCTTTTTTAAAGAATAAAAAAGTAAAATCTTTTAAAAATGTATTGTAGTAAACTGTACATAAAATTTACCATTTTAACCACTTTGAAGTCCACGGTTCAATGGACTGAGTACATTCACAGTGTTAAGCAACTATCACCTCCTTGTCTTCCCGAAGTCTTTCATCATCCCAGCTGAAAGCCTGCACCTGTTAAAACACCCGTTCCCCTCTCCCTCTTCCCTCCTTCCCCCAGCTCTGGCAACATCTATCCCACAGAGGAGCTTAAAATGGTTCTACTTATGACTTTTTGACTTTATGATGGTGTGAAAGTTCAGTAGAAAATGTGCTTAGAATTTTGAGTTTTGATGTTTTCCCTGGCTGGTGGTATGTGGTCTGATCCTCTCTTGCAATGCTGGGCAGAAGCAGCAATCACAGCTTCAATGAACTCCAAGGTCATAAGGGGAAAGAACTGAGACCCTGTTGTGTGCTCTGCCCCAGTGCTCTGGTGCTCCATGGTTAGGTACATTAAACACATTTTCAACTTGCAATGGGCTTATCGGGCTGCAGCCCATGGGAAGTCAAGGAGCCTCTGTCCTTTCTGTATCTCTGGGAATTTCACTACCTCAGGCACCTCCCATAAATGGAATCATAAAAATATTTGCCTTTTGCGACTGACTTCTTTCACTTAGCTGATGTCCTCAAGGTTCTTCTATGTTATAGCAAGTGTCAGCATTTCTTTCCTTTTGAAGGGTGAATAGTACTCCATTGTATGGATATACCACATTTTGTTTATCCATTTATCTGTGGATACGGTTCCATCTTGCTGGCAAAACATAGCAGCCTCCTTCACCTGAAATATTTGTCATTTAGGCTGCCAGCCCCAGCACTCTATCTCCTCATCCCACAAGGCTCTCCTCACTTATTGAAGCCACATGCACAGGAAATTGCCTACTTGAGATCAGATCCTCTTGCAAGGAGCAGTTTCCTGAAAGTTTTTCCCTGACCTCATGGTAGGGATTGAATTCAGAGCCACTTACCACTAAGCTGCATCCCAAGCCCTTTTTATTTTTTATTTTGAGACAGGATTTCACTAAGTTGCTTAGGGACTCACTAAGTTGCGGAGATTGGCCTTGTTGTGAACTAGGTTGGCATGGTGACTCCATCTTAGCTAAGACATCCATTTTAGTTCCTTATGACCCTGTGCTGAACCCAGAGCTTCGTCAATTATAAATGATCATGGAAAGTACTGAGTTGGTCAGGTACAAATATGTATGTTCAAGTATGGAAAGTCGCGAATGTGCGCAGAATGTGTGTGTTGCCTCACATGCATTGTTCCGCTAACAGCTCAATTCAGCTTCTGGACTCCTGCTTTCTTGCAGCTATGCCAACCAGGATGTAGTTTTTGCCTTTAAATAGCGTGAAACCCTTGGGCTTGGTGCTATTCCCTGAGAGGTCTTGTAGGAAACAGTCACCGGTGGGCTAATAAAGACATCACTGGGACTGGCCAGCTAATAAAGACTCTCCAATTTGGACATCACTGGGACTTGGTGTGCTTTCTGAGCAGTCTGCTCCATCACAGCCTCAAACTTGCAATTCTCCTGCCTCAGCCTCCCAAGTCACAGAGACTATAGGCGTGCAACTTCCTGGAAGTTTCTAGTCTTCTAGGAGGACAACACTGTATGAGGACAAGATATTGGAACTCTTCTTTCCTTGAAGAATGTAATGCAAAGTATTCAAGGTCCTTGTCCTTCCCCAAACCAAGAACTACATCTGCCTATTGCCTAGGGCAGGGTGAGAAAGAAGAGGCTGTGGGGAAATAGCCTCTATTTCTATCTTGTTCCCTCATATAATACCCCAAGAACTCCTGTCCCACACAGTCTCCTAAAAGAGAACGAGGGTGTCTGGCCATCTATTGGACACTAGGGGTAGTGCAGCTTGGGGCCCAGAAAAACCTTCTCTTTGGAGGAGAATATACCACTTCCCGACCACATCCCTGTGGTCACCCCAGCCTTGAGGGACAAAAAGGTTTGCAGGCTGAAATCATGGCAGGAAAAGCCAGTTGAAAACCAAAACAAACAACATCAACAAACACTCCCTACATCCAGAAAGTGGAAAGTTATTCAACATTGGCAAGACATGTGCCATCAGGCCATGAAAAGACGTGGGGAAACGGTAGAAGGATATTTAAGAAAGAAGCCCATCTGAAAAGACTTCATATCATATGATGCCAACTATATGCCATTCAGGAAACAGCTCAAGTATAGAGACAGTGAAAACATCAGTGGTTGTCTGGGGCTTGGGGGAGGCAGGATGAATAGATGGAGCAGAGGATTTTTAGGGCTGTGAAACTACCCCTGTGCAGCTCCACAGTGGACCCAAGTCATTATGTTTTCCTTAAAGCCCGTAGAACACACACCCCAAGAAAGAAGACTAACATATAGACTCGGGGCGATCCTCGCCTCCACACAGGTTCACTGACTGTAACAAATGCAGGCATTGGGGGCGGTATTTGGGAACGCTCTGTACTTTGTGCTCAATTTTGCAGTGAACCTAAAACTGCTCTAAAAAACAAAGTCTATAAAACAAAAAACAAAAGGAGCCCCAGGGGTCTTTTTCACAAGGAGGGCCAGCTGGCTCCTCAGACCAGAGCCACTCAGGGCTCAGAGGCCTCTCCCTAGGGGAGCTCACGCCCTCCTTTTATATTAGTGGTAGGGAGCCCTTCAAGTCTTTTACCTGGATCCCCATTTACAGTAACTTGCAGAAACAGTCCTTTGCTTGGTTCTTTAGCTTAAATATCCCCTCTCCTGAACACCCCCTGACCATGCCTGTCCTTACCCTATAGGACTTCTACCTAAAATGCAGCCACATCTGAAATGAGCTTGTTTATGTCATTCCATCCCCCACCTCAATAGAATAGAGCTCCAGAGCTGTGGGTGGCACAGAACAGGAGCTCAATATATCTATGCTGACTGAATGAACACTCTGTCACTGACCAGCTGCATAACTAAAGGCAAGGCCATCACAACCTCCCTGGGCCCCAATTTCCTCATCTGTAAAATGGGCAATTACATTTAATGATTGTGCTCTTTTGCCACAACGCTCTGAGTGTTCTGGCTGGGATCAGATTGACCTTATTTTTCTGTTCTAGGGCCTCTCAGGCCACAGGGATGGCTGAGAGGTTCTTAGGAGGATTCCTAGCAGGTTGATGTTGCTTAACCTTCTTGGCTGGGGTTTGCAGACGCGAGAGGGAGGCTGGAATGTGTGCTGGGTGGACTGGGGTTTGTGGGTGTTTCTCCCCTAGAATGTCAGCCCAAGGGGACAGGGATCTCGTGTCTTTTTGATCTTTATGGCTAAGTGTGTGGAACAGTGCTCGGCGCACAGAGGCTCAATAAAGAGAGCAGATCAGCAGCGTGGAACGGAGCAGTGTGGGTCGGCAGCACTTGGCACGTGGGTTTCCATTCCTGGGTAAGTGCTGCGTGGCACGAAGAGAGCAATAATAGCCCCTTCCATTGCCAAGGCCTCCACAAGGTGTTCGCACTTGCGTCACCTCACTTGATCTCCGTGACGACCCCGTGAGATAAGTACCATTAAGGGTTATTATCCCCAATTACAGATGAGATAACTGAGGCTCAAAGAGTTCGACCTGCCCAAGGCCATATTGCTGGTGAACGGCCGAGACTGATCTCAGTGCAATCTTCTCACTCCAGACCCAACACTTTTTTGTACCTGCGTGTTGCTGGGCGAGCAAAGCTCTGAGCAGGAGCAGGAGCAGAAGTGCCAGGGCGCTGAGGGGAGGCCTGGCAGGGTGGTGGGAAGAAGACCTGCTGTGACCGAGCACAGACGGGCTCAGCCCCCACCTATGTGCGTGGCTAGCCTGAGCTGAGTGAGGAGCAGAGGACAGTGGGCAAGCAGGTCTAGCCCCCTCTGCTCTCACAGTGACCAGGTGAGCCCACTGGGGGAGCATCTTCAGAGACCACATGACCTCACGTAGGCACTGCCATGTCCATCCTCCGGCCCGGACATGTCCGGCTCCCAGCAGGTCCTTCACAGGGCACAGATGCCAAGGAGGTGGACAAACTGGTTTGAGGAACAAAGATCACCTCAAAGCTTTCTCCCCTTTCCTGGACAAGGCACCAGCCCTGCCCCGTCACCCCTACACAAACAGAACTCTTCCAAGGAATGTCTGCCTAGCCCCCAAATCTCCT
>PVHX01037018.1:0-10438 GCA_004024805.1 Geosciurus inauris
ACTGACCTCAGGGTCCACAAGGAAAAGGCCAAAAAAAAAAAAAACACACACACACAAACACACTATCCATGGCCCTCCCCCAGGATGGGGACTGGTGGTCACCACTTAGATCATACCTTTCCCCAGACAATGCCTCCACCATTTGGATATCTGATGAAGACGTCATCCTCCACTCCCCGAGTGAAGGCAGGATAGGGCTTTGTCTCATTGCCAGAAATGGCTGGGTCCTACAAGCAACGCACAAGTCAGGGAGGCAAAACAAAGACACAGATTGGCAAGGGACAGGGGAAAAAAATTTTCATTGGGAGGTCCCTAGTTACCACCTGCACTCTAGAGATTCTGAGAATCCCTAGAAATACACTTTTCTTATTGTACCTAGATTTCTCTGCTCTTCACATGGATAGAGAGACAAGAAACATGGTTGTCCACCAAAGCCCAGTCCTTCTCCCAGTCCACTCCACACATGCACAAAGGGACTCACCAGGATGAGGATGACCCGCATGCCATCGGCCTTCATGCGATTGATCAGAGCCGGAAGCCCAGCAAACTTGGGGCTGAGGGTGAAATCCAGCTGCCGCTCCATGTAGTCGATGTCTGAGTACTGCACGTCCTGGGGGAGGACACAAGGAAACTTAGAGGCTACTGGTGGAGTACATCCAGCTTCCTCAGGAGAACCACCCTCCACTCCTGATGGTGAATTCAAATGGCTTCCTTTTGTCCCTTGCAAATCCCTGCCCCATCATTTCTCCTATGTGGCTATTTGGAAAGCCAACTAATTTTTCAAGTTTTCACTCAAACACAGAAAAAAGCCTACTCAATCAAAACTAAGATAATAATTCTGATCAGAAAGGATTGTTGTCTGGATAAAAAAAACATCAATAGATTAAACACTGCTTTGTAAACCGTTACATAGGAATGGGAGCAGGGGCTGAACATGCTATCAGTGGTTCATGTTCAGGAAAAGTAACGATGACTATTCTTTGCTACAACAATTAGGGCCTTATAAATCTACTACAGACAAGCCAAAGAGAAATTCATAATTGCTTTAAACTCTACAATCGTGGTAAATCACACACAGTTTTTTCACTAAAATGATGTATATCACATGATATCCTCTCCATGCATGGAACAACTGTATACAATAGGAAAGGAGGACAAAAATAATTGAATATGAAATCAGTCCACAGGATGAGCTTAGACTATTGTACCCCTCTTGTCTTCAAGGGAAGCACAGACTTTGCATCCAAGTATATTTTCCTTGGAAACCTATGCCAGGATCCCAGGTTCAGCCAGTGATTAACTCAGGGCTGATGGTACATTCTACTGCAGCACCCACAAGGATAGGGACTGAGGACAGCTCTGCATACACAATGGTCTGAGAATAGGAAAAGTTTTTCGATTAAAGAAAACTATTGTTGAGGGAGATTTTATTCTTATGGTACCACAGACTTTCAGAATAAATGTCTTCAAGTCATGTAAAAGCAGAAAACATCCAGAGGTATGCTCTATTTCCTTTGATAGCCACAAGTGTCATAAGATGGACCTTGGCCCCCATCTCTATTATCACTGTGCTGAGATGAGGCTCAGTGTGGCATCATGTCAAAAAGCACTTTATCTTTCCAGAACCTCACAAAAACCCAATAAATAAATCAAAACAGAGATGCCTGGGTTAGCTAAAATGTCACAGAGCCAGTGTGCCATGTCAGAGGCTTACATAGGGGATCTGGGCAGCCACCATCTCCTCATACAAGCTGGCGATCTCAGAGTCATTCTCATATCCATAACGACACAGCTGGAACCCCAGAGACCAGTAAGGTACCATCACAGGCCGTCCAATCACCTAGAAAATGGACAGAGAAGATGCCCTTCGACAGATGAATGGAAAAAGAAACTGGTATATATATATATATACAATGGAATATTACTCAGCAATAAGAGAAAATAAAATTATGGCATTTGCAGGTAAATGAATGGAGTTGGAGAATATCATGCTAAGCAAAGTAAGCCAATCTCAGAAAACCAAATGTCGAATGTACTCGTTGATGAGTGGATGCTGATCCATAATGTGGGGAAGGACACGGGAACGATGGAGGAACTCTGTTCATAGGCGTGTAAGGGGGGAGGGGGAATGGGGACAGTAAAGGTGGTGGAATATGATGGCCATCATAGCCCTAGCTTTATGTATGACTGCATGTATGCTCTGATTCTATGTCACCTACAACCAGAGCAATGAAATGTTATCTTCCATCTGTGTACAATGAATCAAACTGCACCCTGATAACATGTAAACCTAAGTAGAACAAATAAATAAATTAAATATGAAAAAAAAGATCAGTCTTTTTCAAAATACTGTTTTATATTGATTGATGTAATTACTTTTGCCAGTAGTCTGTATTTCTTCGTGCTGATTTCTCACAGGGCAGGGCTGCTATTGATGGATTTTTTCTTACATTTTTAAAATTAGTTCTTTTTAGTTATACACGACAGTAGATTATGTTTTGACATATTTATAAAAACAGAAAGTACATCTTATTAATATTAGATTCCCAATCTTGTTGTACCATTCCCTTAGTCAGCCTTCCACCATTGCTATAAACATGATTTTCACAGTCCCCCACCATCTTTTCCACCATCACAAGAGCCTTACCCACAACCTCTCCCTCAGCTACCAACACGGCAACCCCTCTCCCCATCAACATCTCCCACTACCACTTTACTCAACATGTCTCCTCCTGCTACCCTGAAATTATTAGGTTATAAATGTAAAGGGCACTGGGAAGTTTGTGTTCATCCTGAATCTGTAACATACTAGTCTCTGAGAGACACCAACAATTTCTGTAATTGCATAAGAGTTATACTAATGAATATAGGTTTTACAACACAGGATGTGCTATACAAATATATGATTACCAAATGAATCCCCTCCTACCTCAGTGTACTGCTGAGTGACAAGCTCTGGAGTTGGCCCCAAGAACACATAAAAGTCCAGAATTCCCCCTGTGGTGCGGTATGTGAGGGCAGGCGTGGGCTGGAACGTCACATCTGAAAAGATAGGAACACGACAAATGGCAACCAAGCTGGAAAACTTCAGGGTGAGGAATTACCTCTGAAACCCTTACCTTTTCTCTCTTGCCTTATAGGTATTAAAAGGAGATATTCTGGGATATTATCCACACACTATTGTAAAAGTTAAGTAAAAGACCACAGGGTTCCAGGGTTCCATCTCTGATTCAGTAGTATAACTCTTATGCAATTACTGAAATTCCTTTTGGTATTTCTTTTTCTTTCTGAAATTTCTTATTCTGTTCTTTTAAAATTATTATATTGAACTAATCAGTTAAGACTCACAAAAAGTTTAAAAATTAGTCCTGAGACTTTCCATGTATACTTCACCAAGCTTCCCCCAATGATAATGTTCATATAACCATTATAGGGTGTAGAACCAAAAAACTGGCATTAATAAAATATTAATTCAATCATGGAGCCTATTCAGATTTCATCAGTTTTTACATATGTTTTATTTTCCAAAAGCCTTGATTTTTCTCCTATTCCCTATATCAAAATATATTACCCACATCTTCATAGTCACAGAATGAGTTCCCTTACCTAGAGCTAAATAATCAATTTAAATAACATATGTGGCTACCACCAGCTAAACTTCAGGCTACATGTGATTCATTTAGGATTGATATCCTTTCAGGTGATTTTTGACAAATCAAGAATTGAATTAAAACTTGTTGTCACATACTACAGGACTAAAATTAACATAACAAAAAATGACTATGCTCAAGATGATACATTTGACAACATGATGCTCCTAGGTCAAATAAATTCTAGTACCAGAGGATGATTAATTTGAATACAAACTAAGAGGAGCCTTGGCATCATCCTACCCATGGCATTGCTGTTCAGCAGGAGAACTCCGTGGGCACTGCCATCCTCCTCTAGTCCCATGTAGTAGGGGTGGACCCCATAGGAATTCTTCTTGTACTGAGAGTCACGCAGGAGAAATGGAAGAAGGTTAGAAGTCATTGTGCATGAGAACATAACTCCAGAAAAATCTGTTCACTAAAGGAATCTGCGCTTCTCTCTGAAATAAGTTAAATATACAAAAAGCACACATGAAAACTGAAACAAAAAGAAAAAGACAATCCAAGTTGAGTCTGGGATCATGAAGCACAAAGGACTGTGATGTAGGAGGAGAGAGGCAGAGGCTCGGGTCCCCAGTGCTCTGTGCTTACCCCGGGGGGTTCATCTCTGGAAAACATGCCCCACGTGTGCCAGTTCAAGTCTCTCCTGAAGGCTGTGTGCTCATTTTCCCCAAAGCCATAGATGTACTTGGAGGGAAGGCGGGTGGAGATGCGGATGAACATGTCATTGAAGGTGAAGCCAAGGAGCTGAGAGTCCCAGCTACAACAAAAACAGGGTACATTCAGAAAAGAACATTACCTTTCCTATTATCTTCAAAATGTTGATCTTATTTTTCTTTAGTTTAATTTAATTTTTAATTTGTCATAATTTGTAATGCATGACAATAAAATGCGTTTAGACACATTGTACACAAATGAAGCACAACTTCTCCTTCCTCTGGCTGCACATTGTGAAGATTACCCTGGAAGTGTAATCATACATGAATATAGGGTAAATTGTCCATCTTATTCTACTGTCCTTTCATCCCCACACACCCTTCCCTCCCCTACTCCTCTCTGCACATTGCAAATTCCTTCATTTGCCCCTCAACTTATGGATCAGCACTGGATTGTCAGAGAAAATATTCAGCCTTTGGATTTTGCTGAAAGGCTGACTTTTCAAGGACATTGGGAACTGTGATTCTCCCACAACTCAGAACCCATTCATCTCCTAACTCAACACAAAGCCTGTCTGATTGACCACAGATAGCCTGCAGCGACCCAGCAGTGGCCCTCCTATTCTAGTTCTCTCTTACACACTCTCCTTCCTTTCTCCTTACAAGAAACCAGATTCAGTCATGCCTTACCATCTCATCTGCTCCCATCCCACACAACCTTCCTGCAGACATCCAGAGTGATGTGTTTAAGGGTAGCTCATGTCACTTCACTACCCTGTTAGGTCCTTCAGTGTCTTCTCATGAAAACACCTTATGAAGCCTTCTAGGCTACATCTGATCCAAACCCAACTTTATAAAATCCCAGTTTCACCTCCTACCACTCACTTCCTTTCTTACTACTCTGGATGTGTTTAATCCCTTCACTAGTCAAATTACCTCCTGTTTCATGGCTCCTGCTCCTCCAATTCCCTCCATGAAAACCATTCTTTCCCTTCTATCAGAGATACACGTGGAAGGTTTATCTCCTCCTGCTCTATGTCCTTTTCTCAAATGTCAGTTCCTTCATGAGAACTAACCTGATAGTATCAAAAGCAGTAGTCTCATCATTACTCTCAGTTCCCATGCACATCTCCCTACAGAACAGTTTTCACTGTCTCAACTTCCTTTTAATATTGTCAGATAAATTTTCTTCATTGTAATCAGGCCAGAGAATTCATCTATCTATAAACACAGTATCTAAAACTGTACTTAAGAAACAATCCCCATGAGAACAGAGCTGAAGAAAAGAACTTACGTATGGATGTGGGAAAATGGCAGTGTGAGGTTTAGAACCAGGGAATCTCCAAGGATACTGGACCTGGCAAGGAATATTCAGGTACCCAGCAATTCTAAATCAGAAGAGGGGACACTTACATTACGGTGCCTGTAGTCTTCCGGCGAATTTCAATCCCAAATGGATTCTCCTTAATAAGGACATCATAGAGTCGACTCTCAGAGGTGCTGGATGGAGCCGTGGGAATGTTCAGGGGGACTGGGACTTCATACCGACTGTTGTTGGGATCATAAATCTAAGCCAGAGGAAATAGGTTTTAGGTAAGAACACAGAGAGGGGGAATGAGTTCTGCTGTTCTATTATATAGAGGGTGATAACAATATTGTATCATGTAATTCCAAATGAAAGGATGAAAGGATCCTCAATGTTCTCAACACACACAAAATGAGCGATGTTTGATTGATATATGACCTGTTCATTCTGAATTCATTACTTTACAATATATATACAGATCAAATATCACAATCAACAGCATGAGTATATATAATAATTATCTGTTTTAGAATATATTAGGCAAGGATTCTATTCTTGAATTCCAGAATAGAATTAGCAGAGCCATGACATCTTTGACAATGTGTCTGGATGTTATCCTTCGTGTCTTCTTTAAGTTCATGATAACTGGGATTGAATTAGCATATAGAAGAACAATGTCAGATTTAACGTTTTGATCTGAGCCTGTCATATCCATTGTTAAGGCTCCCATTACACTCTCTGGTTCACTTTGAACATTGGTACCTGCTTAAAAAATCATTCTAAAAACAGAGGGTATTTAAGAATAATTTCTGCATCATTTTTTTGTGTGGGTTCTGAGGGATGTGAATTCCTAAAAGTTTTTCAGAATTGAAAAATTCCTCTTACGTACATACTCTTGAAAAAAATGAACAGATGCTTGCTTGTAATGATATAAAAATTGATTGAGTGAGTACCTAGGATAAATATATCCTATCATGATACTGTAATATACACTAAAGATATGAACTAAATGTGGCAAGGTTATTGTTTTGGGAAATTTACATTCTAACCAGAAATACAAAGGAAACCTAGAAGAAATGGATATTTTCTAGACCCATACAACCTGTCAAAATTGAATCAAGAAGACATAGAAAACCTAAACAGACAAATAACTAGTAATGATATAGAATTAGTAATAAAAACACTTCCAACAAAGAAAAGCCTAGTAATGGATAGATTGTCAGCTGAATTCTGTCAGACTTTAAAGAACTAATCCTAATGCTCCTCAAATCATACCATGAAATAAAAAAGGATGAAATACCTGCAAAACCATTCTGTGAAGCCAGTTTCACACTCATACCAAAACCAGACAAGGACACATCAAAAAAAGAAGATGACAAACCAATATCCCTGATGAAAGTGGGTGTTAAAATGCTTAAGAAAATATTAGCCAATCATATTCCATAACATATTCAGAAGATTGTACCTCATGACCAAGTTGGTTTTATCTCAGAGATGCAACAATGGTTTAACATACACAAATCAATAAAAGTAATTCATCACACAAATAAAATTAAGGGCAAAAATCACTTACTCATAAAAATAGATGCAGAGAAAGCCTTTGACAAAATTCAGCATCCATCCATGATTAAAAAGGAAAAAAAAAAAAAAACACTGAAGAAACTAAGAATAGAATGAGCCTATCTTAACATCATAAAGGCTACATACGAAAACCCAAAAGCCATCCTCATAGTAAATGAGGAAAAACTGAAAGCATTTCCTTTAAATCCTGGAACAAGATAAGGATGTCCACTCTTACCATTCCTAATTAATACAGTGCTAGAAAGTCTAACCAGAAAAGAAAGGAATAAAGTGGGAAAGGAAAAAGTCGAATTATCCCTGTTTGCAGATGATAGGATCAGATCATCTTGAAAAATTTCACCAAAGATTGGTAGAGCTAATAAACAAATTTAGCAAAGTAGTAGATTACAAAAGCAACAAACAAAAATAAGTACCTTTCCTATATACAGTTATACTACCAAAAGCAATATACAGATTCAATGCAATCCCCACCAAAATACCAATGACATTCTTCATAGAACTGGAAGAAACACTCCTAAAATTCATTTGGAAAAATAAAAGACCCAGAATAGCCAAAGCAATGCCAAGCCAAAAAAGCAATGCTGGAGGCATCACAATGTCTGACTTGAAATTCTACTATAGAGCAAAATATTAACAAAAACCTCACGGTACTGGCATAAAAGCAGACACATAGACCAAAGGTACAGAATAGAAGACACAGAGACAAATCTGCATGTCTACAGTCATCAGATCCTTGACAAAAGTGCCAAAACCATGCCCTGGAGGAAAGAAAACTTCTTTAACAAACAATGTTGAGAAAACTGGATAATCATATGTAGAATAATGAAACTGGCTCTCTATCTCTCACCCAGCATAAAAGTTGATTCAAAGTGAATCAATGACCTAGAAACTAGAAATAAAACCAGACTGGAAACCTGGTAACTCCTAGAGGAAAGCATCTAGCATACAGACACAGTCTAGGACTTTTTCAATAGGTCCACTAACACTCAAGAAATAATAGCAAGCATTAATAAATGGAATAGCATCAAATTTAAAAGCTTCTGTACAGCAAATGACACAATTAAGAACATGAAGAGACAGCCTACAGAATGGGAGAAAATCTTTGCTAGCTACACTCTTAACAGAGGATTAATATCTAAAATACATAAAGAACTCAAAAAACTTCACACCAATAAAACAAATACCCCAATTAATAAATGGAAAACTATTAAACAGACAGTACTTAAAAAAGGAAACATAACTGTCCAACAATGACATAATAAATATGTTCACCATCATTAGCAATTAGGGAAATGCAAATCAAAATTGCATAGATTTCATCTCACTCCAGTCAGTATGGCAATTATCAAGAACGCAAATAATAATAAATGCTGGAGAGGATGTGGGAGAAAAGTAACATTTTATACTCTTGGCAGGATTGGAAATTATAACCATTATGGAAATCAGTATAGAGATTCCTCAAAAGGCTAAGCATGGAATTACCATATGACCCATCCATACCACTTCCATAGTAATTATCCTAAAGAATTTCAGTTATCATTCTTTAATCATATAGTGAAACATGCATACACATTCTAAAAGCAGCACAATTCACAATAGCCAAAATACAGAACCATCCTATATGTCTATCAACGGGTGAATGGATAAAGAAAATATGGTGTATATACACAATGGATTTTTATTCAGTCATAAAGAAAAATGAATTCATTTCATTTGAATAAAAATGGATGAAACATGAGAACATTGTGTTACATTAAATAAGACAGACTCAGAAGAGCAAGAGTAGTATGTTTTCTCTCATATAGTGGGGTCTCATGAAAATCACAAGGCAATAAATAAAACAGAAAAAAAGGATGAGGGGGTAGGAGGAGGGGAATGTGGGGAATGTTTTGGAGAGTGACATTAGTCAAATTTATTGTTACATTGTGTGAATGAACAAATATGTGACAAATAATCCCATCATTATGTACAATTACAATGAACCAACAAAATATGTAGGAAAATAAACAACAAACACAAACCAGAGTATTAAAATGAGCTCAAAATGATATAAATATTTAGGACAGAGCTACTGCATGGTCAAAAGGTGGTATAGGCAGAAATAAAGCCTAAAAACTCAGCAAGTTCATTCATTTTGACCCACTATGTACCTTCCTAGGCCTAATTCTATGGAGATGATACAAACAGAGCACCTTCCCTGCATCAGAAAATATAGAAGAACTCAGAGTCCAAGTTAATCTCAGGTGGTGTAAAATCTTTAGGCCCAGCATACTGGTATAATGTCTTTTGTTTATACTCTCAAGAAACATGTGAATGATTACTCTCCTTGAGCTCCTCTGTTAGATTTTAGAGCACCAAGAAGTTCCATATTCCACCTCTGCACAAGGTTAAAGTTTCATAGAGAAATTGACATAACAACAGCTAGTCTCTCCCCTAGTGTTTAAATATATTTGAACAATGCACTTTAATGGTTATTTCACAGATACCTCAAATACAGCATCCAAAAATAAATGTATCATCACATATACTCTTATATGGTCCAAGTATAAAGCTTTTCAGTACTCCTGACTTTAGTTAATGTCTCTAACATCCACACAAATGCGAAAAAGGAGATGGTAAGCATTCTCCAGGATTTCCTCTCCCTTATCTGTATGAACATCAAGATCTCGGGCTATTAGATCTTGTAACCCCATTTTCAATCTCAAAGATATCCACTCTTCTCTATCTCCTTTCCTCTACTAGTCAAAGCTCAATCCTCAACCTAGCCTAAGTAACTGGAAGCTTTCAAACCTCTCAGTGTCTTGTCTGTCTAAATATTATCCTGAGAGTAGCCACAAACATTTTCCACATTAAAATTAGAACAGGTCAAACAGGTCAGTGAATTCTCATTGCATTTTTAAAGGTATAATGATCTCGTATACTATAGCATGGCACCTAAAAGAGTAATCCTATTGTAGGGCTCTGTAAACTTTACTCAAAAAGTTACAGAATTGATCAACTAATGTGATTTGCATATATTATTACTATGAAACCCCAAAAAACTAATAAGGGCCTAGTCAGTACATGATTCGTATTTCATGCTTACCTTAAATTGCAGCATTTCGTTCTTATGGTAGGTCACCTGCAGGTGGAGGGGATTCACAGGTGTGGAGGGGAAGGTGTTGGCATAAACAGAAGACTTTAAGGAGATGTCAGCCGTGGCCCCATGGGAGTTGTACTGGACATTGCTCACAGAGTACAGATCA
>PVHX01037019.1:0-10437 GCA_004024805.1 Geosciurus inauris
GCCATGAGCTGGGCACGGTGGCACACGCCTGTAATCCCAGCATTTTGGGAGGCTAAAACAGGAGACTCCCAAGTTCAAAGCCAGCCTCAGCAACAGGGAAACCCTAAGCAACTCAGTGAGACCCTGTCTCTACATAAAACACAGAAATAGGGCTGGGGATGTGGCTCAGTGGTCGAGTGCCCCTGAGTTCAATCCCTGGTACCAAAAAAAAAAAAAAAAAATAGAGAAAGTAAGCCATGAGAGAAGACTTTCTTGCCATTGTTCCTGATAGTGGAAAAGCTTCTAATTTCCCACCATTAAGTATGATGTTAGTCGTAGGGTTTTGTAGATATCCTTTATTAATTGAGGAAGTTCCACTCTATTTCTTGTTTATTGAGAGTTTTTTTAAATCATGAATGAGTGTTGAATTTTGGTAAATGCATTTTCTGCATATATAGATACTGTGATTCTTCTTATTCAGAATATTGTATATTGTTGGATTTGATTTGCTAATTTTTTTACTTTTTTTTTGGAACTGAGGTTCGAACCCAGGGCTTTGCAAATGCAAGGCAGATGCTACATCACAACTCCTTGATTTGCTAATAGTTTGTTGAAGATTTTTGCTTCTACATCATGAGATACTGGTCTCTATTTTTCTTTTCTTGTAATATCCTTATCTTTTTTTTACTTGAAGGTGATGCTGACCTCATAGAATGAGTTAGGAAGTATTTCATCTGTTTCTATCTTCTAAAAGAAACTATTGAAAATTGGTACAATTTCTTCCTTAAATGTTGGGTAGAATTGGCAGTGAACCTGGTACTTTCTCTTTTAGAAGGTTATTAATTATTGATTCAACTCCTTTTTCTTTTTTGGTACCAGGGATTGAACTCAGGGGCACTCGACCATTGAGCCACATCCCCAGCCCTATTTTGTGTTTTATGTAGAGACAGGGTCTCACTGAGTTGCTTAGCGCCTCGCCGTTGCTGAGGCTGGCTTTGAACTCTCCATCCTCCTGCCTCACTGTCCTGAGCTGCTGGGATTAATGACTTTAGTTTTCTAACTATGTGTCATACTGTATACACAATAGGGAACACATGATTTATAGATCCAATGAGGAATTTACAAAAAGTGATAACATATTACTTTGCAAAGAAAGTTGGAATCAATTCCTCAATTGTCTCAGCCTCAGAGAAGCATTACTGACCTATCACACCTAAAACGGCAACTGCTGCCACTGCCCCAGTTGCCACCTCTGCTCTACACCTTGGTTTGTGTCCCTCCCAGGTACCACTCACTACCAAATATCACAATTTCTGGAAGCATAGTAGCTTTTGTTTCCTCCACTAAAAGGTGAAGTTCCACAAGAACAGGGCTGTCTGTTGTTTCCTGCTCTATCCAGTGTTTGGAAGTGCCTGGCATGATGCTGGCACTCAAATGTCACTTGACTGAATTCCCATAACACACTCGCATATTTTTATTTAAAATATTTTTTAGTTGTCAGTGGACCTTTATTTTATTCATTTAAATGTGGTGCTGAGGACTGAACTCAGTGCTTCACACATGCCAGGCAAGTGCTCCACCACTGAGCCCCAGTCCCAGTCCCATACTCACACCTTTGTCACCTTTCTTATTGGTGTCATGAAAGAAATAGTATCTTTGTCAGATTTTTCCCTGTTCTGGTTCCAGGGTTTAGAATGTCAGGCAATAGGAGAGTTGCAAGTTTAGACAGGGTGACAAGGAAGGTTCACCTCACAACCACATGGGAGAAATATGATGAATAGAAAACTTGAGTGGTGATCTCAGTCATATGCACCATCTACCAAATCAGTCTCATGGATGTTGAGAGTGTAATTAATGGTAGGTGTCACAGTCTGGGGACAGTGGTAGGGTGTGGGTAAAAGTTGATTGATGGATACTAATTTACAGTTAGATAGGAGCAAGAAGCTCTGATGTACCCCTGCACAGGAGGGTGACTAGAGATAATAGTCATGTGCTGGACACTTCACAAAGCCAGAAGAAAGGATTTTGAAAGTTTTTGCCATAAAGAAATGACAACTGTTTGAAGAAACACATATCTTTAATCCAATTTAAACATTATACATGTATTGAAGTATCATATCACTATAGCATATATAAATTTTATGTTCATTTTTTGTTTGGTACTGGGGATTGAACTCAGGGACACTCAACCACTGAGCCACATCCCCAGCCCTATTTTGTGTTTTATGTAGAGACAGGGTCTCACTGAGTTGCTTAGCACCTCGCCCTTGCTGAGGCTGGCTTTGAACTCGCGATTCTCCTGTCTCAGCCTCCCTAAGTGCTGGGATTACAGGCGTGAGCCACTGCGCCTGGCTAAATTTTATGTTCTTATGTACCAATTTAAAATAAATTTAATTCTAAAAATAAAATATTTAAGTGGAGAAAACATGGATGGTGGTCTGACTTTGCTGGGAGTTGCTTCTGGGGAAACCAGTGGACAAGGTCATGATTCCTGGGAAACATGAGGACCAAGGGAAGCATATATCTGTCTCTAGTGTCACACTTTTCTGATCCAGCCTGGTTGCTCCCGAGCGTAGGACCTGCGGTCAAACCAAATCCTTCTCCTGGGATCTCCTTCACCTCTTTCCTTGCTGGAGCTTGGACTCTTAGAGCCCTTGTCCTCCTCTTTTGGGTTTACCCGAGTTTGGCATATTCTCCAGCAGTTCCCTGAGGAAGAGTGTGCAGGAGCTAAATTTGGGGGATCTTGCATGTTGACCATATTTCTATTCTGCCTTTTGATGGCACTGAACATCTCGTAAAGAATGCTCAACTGACAGTGGACTAGCCTATAGAATTCTAACTTGAAAATGATTTTGCTCCAACATTTGGAAGGAATTGCTCCATTAGCTCCTTCTTTCAAGTGTTGTGATTCCAGGGTGTGTGTGTGTGTGTGTGTAGTGTCTTTTCTGTCATTATGATGCTTGGTAATCCTAACGAAAACTTGAGGGCTGGGGTTGTAGCTCAGTGGTGGAGCACTTGCCTCGCCCGTGTGAGGCACTGGATTTGATCCTCAGCACCACATAAAAACAAATAAAGATATTTGTGTCCATCTACAACTAAATAAAAAAATATATATTTAAAAACTAACTAACTAACTAACTAAATAAATAAAGGTATTGTGTCCATCTCCAACTAAAAAAAATATTTTAAAAATGAAAACAAAACCTGAAAACAAAAACAAATGTTTCTGCTGGCACAGTCAATTCCTAGACCTGCTGAGAGACTCACAGAGCTGGCCTTTTGCATGCAATCAAGTAGTCCAGGGCCCTACCTCCTCTTTCTGGTCTGTGCATCCCAGGACACTATATCTGGCCCTGCCTAAAGCATGCCAGGGCCAGGTGCCAAGCAACTAGGAATCAACACTATAGCCATAAACTACCCAACATTATCCAAACTAGCCAATCCTAAACCCATTTACTGCCCTGCCCTGCCTTTCCTGTGGAAATCCCAGGAAATGCAGGACCTTTCTCTTGTTCCTGTCTTGTGTCTTCTGCTGCTGTCACACATGGCCCTACTGTGGCACACCTCTTGTCTCTAGGAGTTGGGAGGATATTGAACTTTGTTCCCCACCAAGCCTCTCGTGTTCCTCATCTTGTGCCACACCTGACTGAACATCTCGTAAAGAATGCTCAACCGACAGGGGACTAGCCTGTATTCTCTTAAAGCTTGTTGACTCTTCCTTTTGTTCTCAGTGTGCTGAAGGTCATGATAATGTATATTGGAGAAGGTCTGTCTTCCTCATGTGTGCAGTGTGGGGTGGACTTTCTCATGTTGTTGCAGTTCTGGCTCTCAAGCCCAGGACCTCAAATATACTAGGCAAATTTTCTACCACCTAGGGATACCCCAGCCCATGGTGGGCTTCCCCTCATTACTGTGGGTTAAACCCAGGGGTGTTCTACCACTGAGCTGTACCACCAACTCTTTTAGTTTTTGAGACAGAGTCTTACTAAATTGCCCAGCCTAGCCTCTAACTTGGGATCTTTCTGCCTCCATTTCCTGAGTAGCTGGGATTATGGGCCTGTGCCACCACTCCTGGCTATGGTGGGCCTTTTTCACTCAGTTCTGTATATCTTAGTGCCCCCTCACCCAGCTCCACTTCTGGACCCTCAGCTGCCCCTCTGCCAACTTGCCATCTGACTCTCTGGAAGGCATTTACCCATCTCCCAAAACATTGCCGCTCTTGTCTCATCCCCTGCCTTCCTCTCACATGTCCTTTTTCTCCCAAAACTTGCTTTGCTGGTGTGTGGGATTAGATGCAGATGTTCAATCTGCCATCTCAATCTGGGGTTGACCTCTTTTGTGCATTTTTAATCCATGGCAACTTTATCTGTGGTACCTCCATCTGGAAACCCAAATGTCCTTCCAAGGGTGAATGATAAAGTGCGGCACATCCATGCAAAGGAGTACTACTCAGCAGCAGAAGGGAAGGCAACAGCCACACAGGCAATGTCCTGCAACAATCTCAAAATAATTGTGCTGACTGAAATAGGCCAGATAGAAAAAGAGCATCTACTGTATAATTCCATTTATGTGGAAATCTAGAAAATGCAAACTAATCTATGGTGACAGAAAATAAATCTGGGGTGGCCCAAAGATTGGGGCCTGTTAAAGCACAATTCTAAAGCAAGCATCCATGTAGCTGCTTGCTTACTCTTAGTAATGGAGATACTCTCATATGTTTTGTGAAACATTTATAGCTTTGTCCTTCATTTTTAGATTTCTAATCTACATGAAATTAATTTTTGCATATGGTATGAGGTACAGGTATTGTTTCTTTCTTTTTTTATAACAGTTACTTTTTTTTTTTTTGTACCGGAGATTGAACCCGGGGCGCTCAACCATTGAACCACATACCCAGCCTTTTTTATTTAGAAACAGTGTTTCAGTCACCTTTTTCACTGCTGTGACTAAAAGATCTGACCAGAACCATTTTAGGGGAGGAAAAGTTTATTTGGGGACTCAGTTTCAAAAGTCTCAGTCCATAGATAGACACTTCCATTCCTTGAGGCTCCAGGTGGAAGAGTGTGGAAGAGGGAAGCAGCTCATATGATGATCAGCAAGCAGAGAGAGACTCCACTCGCCAGATACAAAAATATACCCCAAAAGATATGCCCCCAATGCCCACCTCTTCCAGTTACCACCCAGCTAATCCCATCAGGGGATTAATTCACTGATTGCGTTAAGACTCTCACAACCCAATCATTTCTTCTCTGAACTTTCTTGTATTGTCTCATGCATGAGCTTTTAGGGGACACCTCACATCCAAACCATAACAAACAGGGTCTCACTGAGTCACTTAGGGCCTCGCTAAGTTGCTGAGGCTGGCTTTGAACTTGTGATCCTCCTGCTTCAACTTCCCAAGCTGCTAGGATTACAGGCGTGTGCCGTTGCCCAGCATAACAGTTGCATTTATTACAAGGTTCATGCTTTTCATACTTCTTTGAGTGCCACCTCTGTATCATATATCAAGTGTCCACATAAGCAAGGGGCTATTTCTGGCTTCTCAATGCAGTCACATTGGTCTGTTTGTCCGCATCTGCTCCCAAACCACACTGTACTAAGACAACTCCATATGTGGGGGAGCAAGTCCTCCCCACTGTTCATTATCTTCTATTCTTGGAGTTATGCATTTCCATATAAATTTTAGAATCAGCTTATTACATTACGATTTTGATAGTTATTTCATTGAATATGAGAAATTGACATGTTTACAATATTGAGTCTTAAAATCTGTCGACATGTATATATTTCATTTATTTAGGTCTTCCTTGAGAAACATTTTCTGGGGTGGGAGGGTGTAGTTCAGTAATAGAGCTTGTACTTGTGTTCAACTCCCCAGCACCAAAGTAAAGAAAAAACAAAGAAAAGAAAGGAATAAAGATTTTAGTTTTATAACGAACTTACAGATCTTTTGTAAACATATTCTTAGGTACTTTGTGCTTTTAAAATTGCTATTGTAGGAGCCAGGCACAGCAGCTTGGGAGGCTGAGACAGGAGGAACACAAGTTCAAAGACAGCCTCTGCAACTTAGCAAGACCCATTAAGCACCCCTGGGTTCAATCCCTGGTACCAAAAAACGAACAAAAAATTGCTATTGTAGCCAGGTGTGGTGGTACACACCTATAATCTTGGCTCAAGAGGCTGAGGCAGGAAGATCAAAAGTTGTAGGCCAGGCTGAGATATAGCTCAGTTGGTAGAGTACTAGCCTCACATGCAGAAGGCCCTGGGTTCAATCCCCGGCACCACACACACAAAAAAAATCTCAATTTCTTAAAATGAATAGAGGCACTTTGAGCAAACAGGAGGGAAGAGAGAGGATGGGACATGTGGGCAGGAAAGATGGTGGAATGAGATGGACAACAATGCCCTAGGTTCATTTGTGACTGCACATATGGTCACTCTATATTGTGTATAACCAGAGAAGTGAAAAGTTGTGCTCCATTTGTGTACAATGAATCAAAATGCATTCTACTGTCATGTAAACCTAATTAGAATAAATAAATGCTAAAAAAAGTTTGAGGCCAGCTTCAGCAATTTAGTGAGGCCCTAAGGTAAATTGCAAGACCCTGTCTCAAAATTTAAAAAATAAAAAGTAAGATCAAAGCCAGCCTCAGCAGTTTAGCAAGATCTTGTCTCAAAATTTTAAAAAAGGTTGGGGATGTGACTCAGTGGTTAAGAACCCCAGGGTTCAGGGGCTGTGGCTGTGGCTCAGTGGTAGAGTGCTCGCCTCGCATGTGTGAGTCACTGGGTTCGATCCTCAGCACCACATACAAATAAATCAATAAAATAAAGATATTAGCATCCATCTAAAACTAAAAATATATTAAAAAAACAAATATTGTATCCTCGGGCTGGGATTGTGGCTTGGTAGTAGAGCACTAGACTAGCATGCGAGAGGCACTGGGTTTGATTCTCAGCACCACATATAAATAAATAATAAAAAAGGTCCATCAACAACAACAAAAAATTTTTTCTTAAAAAAGAGTGTATCCTCAAAAAAAAAGAGTGTGTCCTCTGTGTGTGTGCGTATGGTGATATAGATTGCACCCAAGTCCTTGTACATGCTAAGCAAGTGCTCTACCACTGAGATACAGCCTCATTCCCCTCCCCCCCAAAAAGCAATGGTTAGATGCTATAAAGTGGGTGGTGATGTCTTAACAATATGCACGTGGTCTGGGGCAAGGGTCTCTTCCATTCTTGACAAAATACAATAACCTCTTCTTTCATACAACACCTCTTATTAGTTCTCTGAAAGAGTGTGCATAAAATTGGAACTATTCTTTTTAAAATGTGTTTTAGTTGTAGATGAACACAATACTTTTATTTGTTTATCTTTATGCGGTGCTAAGGCTCAAACCCAGTGCCTCACACATGCTAGGTGAGTGCTCTACCACTGAGCTACAGCCCCAGTCCCAGAACTAGTTATTCTTGAATATTTGGTAGATCTTCCTGATGAAGTCATCTAGGTCTGGAGTTCAGTTTGGGGGAACTTATCTGATTACTGATAATAAATATTTTATGATTATATGACTATTTAGAGTCTCTGCTTTTTCTTGAGTCAATACTGGTGGTTTCTTTTTCTAGGAATTTGTTCATTTCACGTGCACTTTCAAATGTATTGACATACAGTTATTCACAACATCCATTATTTTTAAATCTTTATAGCTCTGTGATTCTGTGCCATGCATAATGTTTTATATTTTATATTTTTTTAAAATTTCTTGTAGTTGTAGACGGACAGCATGCCTTTATTTATTTATTTATTTATTTATTTTTTAATGTGGTGCTGAGGATAGAACACAGTGCCTCATGCATGCTAGGCAAGCACTCTGCCACTGAGCCACAACCCCAGCCCCATAATATGTTTTATCCACACCTTTTCTCTTGTTTTGCTTAATGAGGCTTGTAAACGTCATTAGTCCTTCCAGGGAAGCTCCTGACTCTGACCGGCAGCACAGCTCTGCCCCCTGCCTTATGCAGCCATCTGCATGAAGTTTTTCCTTTTCTCATTAATCATGTCACCATCCTTCTGGCAACAGTATAGTTTTAAGTGAGAAGGACACAAAGACCCTGTCCACAAATGGGCAAACTTCTTTCCAAACTGAAGAAAAAACACATTCCCTTTGAATGTAAGCAGAGCTTCATCATGAGAGATAATTGGACTTTCTTTTTTTTAATTGTTTTTAGTTGTAGATGGACACAATACCTTTCTTTCTTTCTTTCTTTCTTTCTTTATTTATTTATTTATTTAGTGCTGAAGATTGAACCCAGTGCCTCACACATGCTAGGCAAGTACTCTACCACCAAGCTACAGCCCCAGCCCCCAAATTGGACTTTCTTGAACTGTGACTCTGATTGAAGCTCACAACTATGTTGCTCATTATTCTAATTAAGATGCCAGTATCTGTTGTTTCCTTTTCTATCTGGGTCAACATGACCCAGGTTTAATCCACTCAACTCACAGACACAACAAATTTTTAGCCCTTGAGAAACGTGATTTATACCTATTAAAAAAATCCTGTTTATAGAATTATTATAATGAAATTTTTGTCTAGAATAAAGTCTTTTGTTCATGTGAAATAAAGCAAATTTACAAAATAAAAGATAAAAAAGAAATCATCTATAAGCTGGGCACAGTGACACATACGTGTAATTCCAGGGACTCAGGAGGCTGAGGCAGGAGGATCACATTTTGAGGCTAGCTTCAGAAACTTAGCATACCCTCCCTCAAGAAAGAGCCTGAAAAACACTGGGGATGCAGTTCAGTAGTAAAGAGCCCCTGAGTTCAATATCCAGTACAGAAAGAAAGAAAGAAAGAAAGAAAGAAAGAAAGAAAGAAAGAAAGAAAGAAAGGAAGAAAGAAAAAGTCTACTTACTTTTCTTTCACCTTCAGTTCAGCTTTGTCTTTTGTTGGCTGCCTCGCTGCACTTGGGCATATGCTCAGGATCCCCTTGGCTGAGATTGCAACTTGCACAGGTTAGTGGTTTCCCCCAAGGTCACTGGCTTCAGGCTAGCTGTTGTCAGAGGGAGTGCTGGTCTGGGAAGTCCCAGAAGTGCATTATGCAGGTGAAGTCCCCCACTTTCCTTCCCAGAAGGGCTGCTACTAATGGAAGAAGTTGCACTTTGGTTGCAGCTATAGAGCTGGTCTCTTGGTTCTTATCTGTCAAATTCTGACAATCACATGGTTTCTAGTTCTTGGCTCTGTTTGGGTTAGTTCCTCTTGTCTTTGAAGGTCAGAGATGGAAAGTCCTATTTCTGGGAATCATGGCTGTATTCCAATATGCAAAACTAACAAGATCCCTTAGGACATTTGTCTTCCACTTTAAAAACGGGAAGACTGCTAGAGGTGCCCTATCTCCCTGATGGAAGTCTTCAAAAACCTGATTGTGACACTCCGGCCTATCTTCTCTGTGCTTCCAGCCTCAGGCCAGAGTGACCATGCCCACAGGCCAGTGCTTTCTGCCTGGCCTGCTAGTAGCCCTTCCCTGTGCACCTGTTGGCTGCAGCTGAAGAACTGACTCTGCTGTGCATGTTATGGAGCCACCACATAGGGGACAAGGTTTTGTTGATGTCTGTGTCCTGTAGGAAAGATCCATGCCAGCATTTGGGGAAACGGAATGGGATCACAAGAGATCACCGCAGCCAGGCACTCAGAGAACAAACTCCTGTGGAAGTCTGGGGCACCTGCGACATTTGCAGCATCGTTGTATGCAATGAGCCTTGCTCTACGAAAGCAGCAGATGAGTCCTAGGCAGCTTAGCCTGTTCAGAGCCTCCAGGAGCCTCGGTCCTAAATACATTGTCTTTCCTTTTCCCCTTGGAAGAGGGGGAATCCCAGGAAAATGCACAAATTGGGCTAAGCCCTCAGGATGGCAGGAAAGCTGTGGGTGCATCCCTCTACCTATTGGTCCCCACGCAGGGGTTCCCATGTTGATCAATTCCCACCAATACACCCCCAGTCTGGCACAGTCACAGGGAAGGAATTTATGTCCTTAAGGGAAGCCATGTCAACAACGTCCACCAAGCCAAAGCATTTGGTAAAATTCTTCTTCTGGGTGAGGGTGAGGCTTTTTTTCTTGGCACACATGTTGGTGTGAGTCTAACAATATTAGAGTAGAGGAATTCCTTTGCAAAATACTGGTGCCCACTTCTGGGGAAATGATCAAATAAGGAAACTACAGCTCTCAGAGCCAACTGAACTCCTACTTTGATTGGTTTCCAGGAGGAAAACATTTTAAAATGTAATTACAAACCTTTGATGCTATAAAAGTACTGGCTCCTAAACCGGGCGTGATGGCTCAAGCCTGTAATCCCAGCACTTTGGGAGGCTGAGACAGGAGAATCGCGAGTTCAAAGCCAGCCTCAGCAATGGCGAGGTGCTAAGCAACTCAGTGAGACCCTGTCTCTACATAAAACACAA
>PVHX01037020.1:0-10442 GCA_004024805.1 Geosciurus inauris
GAAATTTGGAAGTCCAAAAGCTTTCATTTTCTACTGTCTTTCCCTTTCTATATGATTTACAAATATAACTGTCCTTAACAGCATATTAGTTTCCTTGAATTTTATTGAAGTTCACTGTGTGGGATGAAGGCCACAATCCCAAAGTTCTTTGAGATAAATCCTTTTCTACTTTGGACTTCTGTTTAAATAACTAAGGGAAATCTCCCTTGAATTTGTCAAAGGCCCTATTGCTTTATTGAAAAAAATAGTGTCCACAACCTTCTGCTATTGTTTACACAGACTTCTTTCTTTGAGACTACTTAAGAGTATGAATTCCATTTGGGAGTTGGATCATTGGGATCAATCCATCTTGAAGTCTGGCTACCATACTAGTTGCAAGTTTCCTAGATAATGTGTCATGTTGCCATGTTTCCAATTAAATGTTTCCTAAGAGTATCTATATCAGCTCTGAATTTTTCAATGTAAACACATTTAGTCACATAGTTTTGAATCATACATAATAGTAAGCATTCTCCAGAGAAACAAAACCAATATAATTTGTGTGTGTTTGGAGAGTGGAGGGGGGTGCTTATGTGCTTATGGAGGCTGGCAAGTCCAAGTAAGGTCAGCAGGCTGAACACTCCGTGTCTTAGAACATTTAGGCTGCTGAAATAAGATACCATAGATGCGGTAGCTTATAAACAACAGAAAGTAATTTTCCACAGTTCTGAGGATCTGGAAAACCAAGATCAAGGCAGACTAAGATCCAGGGACAGTCCATTTTCTGGTTCATAAATAGTACTTTATAACTGTGTCTATATGTGGGGAAAGATAGTTCTCTTGGGCCCATCCATGAGAGTTTTACTCTCATGACCTAATCATCTCACAAAGATTCTAGTACTAACATCTTATGGGTTAGGATCTTAACATGTAGATTTTGGCCATAATGCCCAGAGAAAAGCCAATGTGCAGGTCAAGTCTGAAGGCTATCTGTTGCAGAATTTCACATTGCTTGAGGAAACTCAGTTTTTGTTTTTGTTTTCTTTCGTTTTTGTTTTGGCCTGTTCAGGCCTTCAACTGATTGGATGAGTCCCACCCACATTATGGAGGGCAATCTACTTTTCTCAAAGTACACTAATATAAATAGAAATCTCATCTAAAAGTACTTTCACATTAATACCTAGAATAACATTTCACCAAATGTCTGTACACCATGCTCAGAAAAGCAGACACAAAATTAGCCATCACAGCATATTTCTATGTTCGCATTTAAGCAAGAAGCAGATATATGGCATTCTAGCATAATGAGTCAGAATATTTCTCCCAAACAAAAATCTATGTATATTTCCCAAGTTATCATTTAAAAGAGGTTCACTAAAAGAGATTCAATCTAATTTCAGAAATTCTGGAAAGATAATTTTCAGTGATGTTCAGAATGTAGAAAGAGAGTGCATAGTCATGACTAATGTTTGGTACAGATTTATTATGATTCTCAGATTAGGGTTAGCAAAAAGAAGCAACATTTAAAGACAGGCCAGAAGGAGCCCTGGTAGAAAATTATCAAAAGAGAAATAAGAACTTACATATCCAATCTTACAAGGTCTGAATGTTTAGCAGGAAATGGTAGATTCATGATCAGTGAGATGGTGGATATAATAATCTATTCCAGTTTCACCATCTGATGGCAACAATGGAGAGAAAAATACACGGAGCTGGGCACAGTGGCACAGGCCTGTAATCTCAGGACTTTGGGAGGCTGAGACAGGAGGATCACAAGTTCAAAGCCAGCCTCAGCAATGGCGAGGTGCTAAGCAACTCAGTGATACCCTGTCTCTAAATAAAACACAAAATAGGCCTGGGGATGTGGCTCAGTGAGTTGAGTGCCCCTGAGTTCAATCCTTGGTACTAAAAAAAAAAAGAGAGAGAGAGAGAAAAAAAAAAAGAAAAATACATGGGCAGGTGAATATAAAGAACTCCTTAGTTTTGAAACCCTAGAAGCACTTCAAGAAGATCAAGGAAACCCAGATGAATGATCCCCTGTGTCAAGAAACCACCATGCTGTGGCATAGTTGGAAGAAGAAACTAGAAACCACTGGTAGGTCTCTGAGCAGAGAAAGATAACAGCAATTAGAGCCTAACCAGATGACTCAAAGACCAGAGGGAGAGATTTTGTGTAGAAGACCATGGTAAGTAGGAGTTTACAGAAGTTCATGATCAATGTGAAAAACACCAGCAATACTATGGGCAAGCAATGATAGGGACTGGAACTCCTGTGTGTGAGAGTAGGAGCTAAAGCTAGGGTGACTGCAGGAGTAACACAAGATAATCTAAACCACACCTTCAAGACAGGGAGGGCTGGAGATATCGGGTTTACAAAAGGTAAATTTTGTAAATTTGCTCATGATTTCCAAAGTTCCTAATTTCTGATGCTAAGCTATATCTTCATGTAAGATTCTTCATCCTTTAAAAAAATAGTCAAGACTTATGAAATATTTATCTTTCTTGTGATCTCATTCAAGGTGGAAGAAGGACTAGCAATGTAATTTGGTGTTAGAGTTATTCCCTAGCAATAAGGCTCAGGGTTTGATCTCTAGAGAGAGAGAGAAAGAGAGAGAGAGAGGGAGGGAGAAAAATTAAGAGGGAGAGGGAGAGAGTTGAAAGGGAGAGAGAGAGGAGGAAGAGGAAAATGGAAGATGGAAATGAAGGAAACATTGTATGGAGAAAATTGCACATTTGATAATGAGAAACAATGAGAGTAGTCCTCATATTATGTACTAAGCAAATAAGTTCATCCAATCTCTCAGAACCTCAGATTCTACTGTAAAATGAGAATGCTAACCATATCATTGATATCTAAGTTGGAAGGACTAAATGAGATAATACATGTTCTATAATTGGGCAGAGACCTTATAAAAACACAGTGAAGCATAATTATTTGACTAGCTATCTCCAGTCACAAACCAAACAGAAATCTGTCCC
Organism: Geosciurus inauris; assembly: GCA_004024805.1. NCBI lineage: Eukaryota > Metazoa > Chordata > Mammalia > Rodentia > Sciuridae > Geosciurus > Geosciurus inauris. The sequence goes on from PVHX01037020.1 coordinate 2,959, forward strand.
TCTGTATGTGCCTACAACTGGACTAATCTGTGGCTGAGTACAAATACATGACTATGTATTTAATTCCACTGACATTTGTTTTTAAATGGACACTGGAATCATGTCTGTTTCTAAGGAGCTACTGGGTTTACTTGATACGAAATTGTTCTATAATTCATACAACTATGTTTTTAGACTATGGGCTCTGGCCTCACACCATAGCAAACACTAATGAGAATCCTTTCTAAGAGAACAGGATAAAAAGGACCAGATAATACAAATTTTAGGCAATATGGGCCATATGGTCTCTGTTGAAACAATCACCTCACCATGGTATCAGGAATGTCTCCACAGATAGTATGTTAACCATGGCTTTTTTCCACTGTACATTTATTACATATACTAGCTAGCATGGGACAGAATTTGACCCCCAAATTTACCAAACCCTGGTTTAGACAATTACTAGAAAACACTTTTGTGAGTATGTATATGTAATCTAAATAGATCTTTTTCTTATTTTATGATATATTTATTTTACAAGTTCAAACATACAGGTAGATTAAGAGAAAAAACTACCTTTGTTACTCACTTCTTACAATAATATTTGTTAGTATTTAAAATTTTACATAAGATGCTCTACAATTAGAAATATACTAATTTCAGATAAAATAAAGCACATATAACTACCCAAATTCATATTCTCTCTACTGTCCCCTAAGGTAGTCATTATAATGTATATATACTTTTATTTTAAAAATAATTAAAATAAATATTTGTATAAGGATAAATATATCCATAGATGTTCATATATAATATATAGATTTTATACATATGACATGGCTACTTGCCATTTTGCTTTTTACCTATACTGATACATATTCCCACAGGTATTATATAAAGACACTTGTTTCCCTACATTGTAACTAATACTTGATATTGTCATATTTTTAATCTTTGCCAATTCAATGGAGAAAATGAATTTCATTTTAAGCTTTGCCAATTCAACGGTTTTAATGCAATCCTATATGATTGTCTTAATATACATTTTCTAATTACAAATGAGTTTAAGATAATCATCATATGTTTTTTGGGTGTGGTAGGCTAAATAATGCTCCCATAAGATATCCATGAGCTAAACCCCAGAACCTATAAATATATTAACTTATATGAATAAAACCTTAAAGTGATTAAGGTTAAAGGTCTTGTGGGGTATCATTCCAGATTGGCTTTTTCCAATATAATCACATGAGCTCCTAAAAGCATAAAAGATGACAGGAGTGTCAGAGAAATCCAATGTGAAAGTCTCCTTCTGTCATTGCTGGCTTAAAGATGGAAGAAAGAGAACAAGATCCAAGGAATGTGGCAAATTCTAAAAGCTGAGTGATAATGTTTATGGTCGGTGAGAAAATGGGGACATTAGTGCCACATCCTCAAAGAACTGAATTCTGCAAACAACCCAGACAAGCAGGAAATAATTCTCCCTCAGATCCTCTAGAAAGGAATGCAGACCACTTACAAGTTCAGTGTAGTGAGTTGAGAACCAGCCAGACTTCTGACCTTCAGAACTGTAAAATGATAAATTTATGCTGCTTAATTCATTTGGTTTGTGGTAATTCATTACAGCACCTATAAAAATTAGATATTAGTACTGATTTTTATGGCTTACCCATTCATCTCATTTGCCCATTTTTATATCAGATTATTGAGTTCTACTTATTAATTTGTAGTTTTTGCGCATTTTGTTTAATAATCTTTTTGTTATCTTTCATATGAAAGTTGCGAAAATCTTCTTTAGGTCTATCACTTGTGTCTTTACTTTGCTTATGGTTATTTTGATATACAAAAGCTTATAATTTAATGTAAAGTTTACCAAAATATATCCACCAAAATATATGTCCTGTTGTCTTAAGGAAGCACACTTTTTCTTTCATTACTAAATGATAACCACCTTATATACTGTGTTAATTAGCAAGATTTTTATCATTTGAATGCTTATAATATAAATTGACTTCTTTTAGTTGCATATAATGAGATTCAGAAAAGGAGAAATGAACAAAACATAAAATTTTATTATTTATAATTCTCATTATAGCATTTAGTTGGTATTTTATTATTATAAACAATATAAAACTGATATTTTTGAATGAAAACTCAAAATATTTTTCTCACAATTTAGCATATATCCTCTGTATCTAGTTATTTAGATTCCTTGTAGTGATTTGTCACAGTTTACAATTTTTACAGAGGTCACAAGAAGTGCTAACTTTACTTCAATAATTGGAATTCTCATATAAAATTCAAACTATTTTATAAATTAGAGAAATTTATACATTTATAAAATAGAAATTTATAAAAATTTCAAAATAACAATTAAAGAATATATAGAGTAATATCACTGTTGTAAGGCAAGATGTCTGTGACAAACATCTACATCTTTTCTTACACATAAATTGCAGGATCTTGTAACTACAGCTAGACTTGCAGGCAGCCAGAAAAGAATTTTGTTTGGCCTAACTTTATCACTTAAATCATATTTATATATTACTACTATCATGCAATGTGATAATTTTCATGGTGGACTTTCCCTGGTTTTTATTTTATTCTTCAGGATATGCCCTTTCACTTAGATTTTTCTTGTCTGTCTTGCATGGTTATTTAAGAGCAATAGAGCTGGTGTTGGCTTAGCATTCAATTGGAAGATCTTTGCTTTTTTGCAGAGGTTGCAAGCTGTCATTATTTGAAAACTGGCTTTGAAATGTTTTGTGTTATTGTTATTTTTGTTGGTGTTTCTTTTTAAATAGAAACCAGACAAAGAAGAGAGTTGGATCCAAATACTAGCACTTAGGGAGCAGACCACTGGGGAGAGGGTGACCTCCAGTTTCTATCATACATGTTATGAAATTTTGTGGATCTGAAAATGTAAATATAATTTCTGTATCTAGTGCAAAGGTTTATATATTAAACCAGTGGGATCTTTCCACATGTAATGAAGCTCTTCGTTATCCAGGGATGTAATCCAGGAAATACCTAACGCATTTTTTCAAAGTCCAAATTTTGTGGTGGTAGATGGGATTAGTCTAAGAATACCCAGAAGCCAATTCTCTTTCTAAAGAAATAATAATGGTGATGAATATCATTATTACGATGATTTATTTCATCGAGTCTAAGTATTTTATTAACCAGAGTTATAGTTTGATATAATCTCAAAATAGAAATAGAGCTCTTTTCTCCCAGCTGACAAAGATTCTCTGTTAAAATTAAAGCACTTTTTAATAACAAACTTCTTCCACAGGTTAGACAAAAGGGAAAGGCTAACCAGAATATAAATAGAACCAGTATGTGATTCATATATTTGAGATTGTTTATCATTATCAGACTAGTTAAAAACCATTTAGTCTACTCATTAGTGAATTTCAACACACAATGGCAACTTTGAAAACATAATGGGTGAATTGACAAGTATTTAATGGGTGAAAATATATCATACAGAAACTTACTTCCTAAGATGCACTCCAAGGAGAAAAAAATAGTTCTGTAGTCAAATGTATTTGAAAACTGGAGTGTGTGAGTGTGTGTGTGTGTATGTGTGTGTAAATATATGTGTTGTGTGTGTGTAACTATATGTGTGTGATCACAGTCTGCATTAACATGGCATAGGCTCTGGGATGTATTTCAGTAAGGAAATCTTTGGGGCTCAAAGTGTAGCTCAGTGGTAGAGTTCATGCTTATCATCTGTGAGGTCCTGGGTTCTGTCCCCAGCAATAACATCAATGAAGAAGAAGGGGAAGGAGAAGGAGAAGAAGAAAAATTCTGATTTTTTTAAACCAGTTTTTTCCAATTTAATTTGAGCACAAATATTTTGTCTTGAATAATACATAGTGGTATATTTTTAAACTGTTTCCAAGAAATATACATATCGTGAAACTCTGATTTACCTATTTAATTACATATTTGAAAGATCAAGATTTTAAATTTCAAATACTTGCTTAAATTTTTAAAAATAAATATTGTTTTAAGTACTAACCATAATGTATATAGAATATATATTTTAAATTTTTTTTGCCTCATCCCTTTCTATTCCAAAAATGTATCATTGAAAAAGAGGAAATTGTCCACATCTGTTTCACTGCTTTCTACTACTTTAAACTGGGGAAGAAAATGACCGTTTTTCTTCTTTAAAAAGAAAATAAACAAAGTGCATAATGTTTCTTTTTAACTGTTTACCAATTACGCATAATAGTGAATCATTTTTCCCTGTGAACAACAGAATTACTAATGCATAAGTACAAAGTATCTGCTTTTAATCAAGAATCTGAAATCTGCCAGAATATTCTGATATCTTTTCCATTAATGCTAAGGCCAGGCTCTCTAAAGAGGTTTGGCCATACACACAGGTATCCAGATATCCATATTTTTCTTCTTATTTTTTTAATCATATTTGAAAATCTAGTTGAATAGATGCCAGATTCTAAAATGGTTTTATTATTTGCATGACTATCAAAATCCACATGCAGAAACTTACTTGTCTTTAAGAGGGCTCAATTTTGAAGAAAATTATGATTTCAGTCCTTTTTAATGAATGAAGTCATATTTTTAAGTAATTAAAAAATATTATGCATAAGGAATTAATAACAAAAAGTACTTCTTTCATTTATTTAAAAACTACTTACTAAAGTATAGGCACAAGTATAAAGCATTGTGTTAAGTGTTAGCTGAATGTCTAAGAAGATTGTCGAATCCCAGATTCCTAAAATCATGCAACTAGAAAGCTCTAAGTAATGTCCAATGAGTACCACTCTGTGGAAAGACATTTTAGGAAAACCTAATTATGGGGCAGCTTTGGTGCAAAATTTCTTTGTGCTTTTCTTCTGGAGCACACTGAACTTAGCCATTGGTAAGCTCCAATCAATGCAAAGAAAGACATTTTGCTTCCCAGTTCCAAATTTCATTTTGATCCTCAAATTTTACCATTTCAAAGAATAGTAGATTCAGTTACAAATAAAAGGAAGAGAGTAACTTTTGTTTTTCAAAATTTGCAAAGATTTAACCTAACCAATGTCATTCTTATCCCTTCTATCTGGATCTTTTATAATTCTGCTATGACTTTCATCCACATGTTTGAGCTGGTTATGATTTGAAGGTCCATTTTAAAATGTTTCCATCTATAGAAAAATGGCCATCTGATAAGAAAAATGAGCTTTCTGACATTTATTTTGAAAACTCTGAAATTTACAACTGTGGCCAATATATGTCCTTGAAATTGGAGGTATGAATGGGGAAATGGAAGGCCATTGAGTTCCATTAAAAGTCTTACGTCTCTGTGTGTCTCTATGGGAGGCTAGTCTAGGAGTCATTAGTGATTGTCAAATGAGGATACCCATCAAATACTAAATAAAAATGATCCCAGGCCTCACTCCAGACATTCATATGTTTCCACAACATTTACAAGTGATTCTAAAACTGCAGTATTTGTTGTAGACCAGTTTTGGTTTGCTCCTGGTATATTTAATATAAAACAAACAATACTCTTCAAAGAAGTACAGAGAATGATCTCAGCGTACCATATTTGAACCATCAACAACATTGTAACTTAATTGAGGACAAGAAGGAATACAAACTGCAATCAAAACCAAAGGACTGATAGGAAAGAAACTTAGAGAATCAGTACAACCAGTAACAAAAATAAAGCAATGTGCATCTTAGTTAATATATAAGCAACCCAACAACCTTGGTGACATTTCCGTAAAATTCTTAATCAAAGGCCCCATAGTAGCCATACAAGGGATCAGAAAAGTTTGCACAAAGTTATTTTTATTCAGTCATGGTTTGCAGGAAAAAAAAAAAAATACCATTCAAAGTACCTTGAGTAAAAGTAGAAAGTCCATTAGATAAAGCAAAAATATTCCATAAAATGCAGGACAGACGATATGCTGCTAGGCTTTAAGAACCAGAAAGAAACAAGAAACTTGAGTAATACCCTTTGTTTTTCTTTAGTGCTAAGTGATAACTCATTTCTTTTTCTTTTTCTTTTGTTTTTCTTTCCCTGAACTAGGCATTGAGTGAATGGGGGTGTTCCACCACAAAGCTAAATCCTCACCCCTTTTTATTTTTTTCTTTTGAATAGTCTCACTAAATTGCCTAGGCTATCCTTGAACTTATGATACCCCTGCCTCAGCCTCCAAGTAACTGAGATTACAGATGTGCAGCACCATGCCTGATGCATCTGTATTTTCTTTGTGGTCTCATCTTTCTTTCCAAGTTTTCTTTGCTTCTTTATTCCCAAGACATATCCTTTCTGATTAAATACCTACAGTAATGCACCAATGTGTCAGAGACCCATTTTCATATACCCAAGAAAGATAATTTGATTTGCTAATTTGGCCATATGTTCATCAATGATTGAAGCAATCTTAACATAAAAGGAAAGCATGACTATAGAAGGTAAGCCCTATAGATGGGAGCATTTATCAGAGGTACTTGCTTAGAAGAGGAGCAGTGCTTTGGGCAATTTCAAAGGAAAAGGAAAAGATCATGATTCTGCATTATGACAATGTTAATTTTGTAATGTCATTTCTACAATGCAAACTACAAGGCACTGAAGAAAGAAATTGAAGAAGACCTTAGAAGATGGAAAAATCTTCCATGCTCCTGGATAGGCAGAATCAATATTGTCAAAATGGCCATACTACCCAAAGTGCTATATAGATTCAATGCAATTTCAATTAAAATCCCAATGTCATTCCCTATAGAAATAAAAAAGGCAATCAGGAAATTCATTTGGAAGAATAAGAGACCCAGAATAGCCAAAGCAATCCTTAACAAGAAGAGTGAAGCAGGAGGCATCACAATACCAGACCTTAAATTATACTACAAAGCTATAGTAACAAAAAAGGCATGGTACTGGCACCAAAATAGACGTGTCGACCAATGGTATAGAATAGAAGACACAGAGATGAACCCACTTACCTATGGTTACCTTATACTAGACAAAGGAGCCAAACACATACACTGGAGAAAAGATAGCCTCTTCAACAAATGGTGCTGGGAAAACTGGAAATCCATATGCATCAAACTGAAACTAAACCCCTATCTCTCACCATGCACAAAATTCAACTCAAAGTGGATCAAGGACTTGGGAATCAGACCGGAGACCCAACGCCTAATAGAAGAAAAAATGGGCCCAAATCTTCAACATGTTGGATTAGGAGCATACCTCCTTAACAAGACTCCTATAGCACAAGAAGTAAAATCAAGAATCAAAATGGGATGAATTCAAACTAAAAAGCTTCTTTTCAGCAAAAGAAATAATCAATGAAGTGAACAGAGAGCCGACATTCTGGGAACAAATCTTTGCCACACACACATCCGATAGAGCACTAATCTCTAGGATATATAAAGAACTCAAAAAACTTAACACCAAAAAAACAAACAACCCAATCAATAAACGGGCCAAGGAGCTTAACAGAAACTTCACAGAAGAAGGTATACAATCGATCAACAGACAT
>PVHX01037021.1:0-10436 GCA_004024805.1 Geosciurus inauris
CCACCCCATTATGGGTCAACATCTGCTTATCAGAGAGAACATTTGGCCTTTGGATTTGTGGGATTGGCTTACTTCGCTGAGCAAGATATTGGCCAACTCCATCCATTTACCTGCAAATGCCATAATTTTATTCTCTCCTATTGCTGAGTAATATTCCATTGTGTGTATATACCACAAATTCTTTATCCATTCATCTATTGAAAGGTGTCTAGGGGGGCTGGGATTGTGGCTCAGTGGTAGAGTGCTTGCCTCGCATGCGTGAGGCACTGGGTTCAATCCTCAGCAGCACATACAAATAAATAAAATAAAGATATTGTGCCCATCTACAACTGAAAAAAAAATAAAAAAAAAAGAAAGGTGTCTAGTTTGGTTCCACATTTTAGCTATTTTGAATTAAGCTGTTATAAACATTGAAGTGGCTGCGTCACTGTAGTATGCTATTTTTAAGTGCTTTGAGTATATATCTAGGAGTGGGAAAGCTAGGTCAAATGGTGGTTCCATTCCAAGTTTTCTATGGAATCTCCATAGTGCTTTCCAGATTGGTTGCACCAATTTGCAGTCCTACCAGCAATGTAGGAACGTGCCTTTCCCCCCAAACCTTGCCAACACTTTTTGTTCTTTTTATTCTTGACAACTGCCATTCTGACTGGAGTAAGATGAAATATTAGAGTAGTTTTGATTTTCATTTCTCTATTGCTAGAGATGTTGAATGTTTTTTCAAATGTTTCTTGATCAATTATATATCTTCTTCTGAGAAGTGTCTGTTCATCTCCTTAGAGCATTTATTGACTGGGTTGTTTGTCTCTTAGGTGTTAAGTTTTTTGAGTTCTTTATATAGCCTGGAGATTAGTGCTCTACCTGATATGTATAAGCAACAGAAATGTATTCAGAGTTTGCGAGGCTATTCCCAGTCAAGATGCCAGCCTGGCATGGTGGCACACACCTGTAATCCCAGCAACTCAGGAGACTCAGGAAGGAGGATGACAAGTCCTAGGCCAACCTTAGCAACTTAGAGAGACCCTGTCTCAAAATAAAAATGAACAGAACAAGGAATGTAGTTCAGTAGTAAAGTTCATAAATGAGAGAAAGAAGTAAAGATATCTGCAGATTTGGAGTCTTGGAGAGCTTGTTTTTCCTTTTTGGTTCATGGATGGCACCTACTCACTGAGTGATTACATGGTATAAGGGGTAAATAATGCCTCCCATGACCTTATTGAAGTAAGAATTAAAGGCAGGCAGTCAGTGTAGATAGGTAATAGGGTTGCATTGAGAAAATGGCGGCCAGTTTGAGTCCAGAAAGATGGAGACTGCCCTGGGAGGTTGGAATGCCTCCAGAGCACTTTGATTACCAAGACTATCTGCCTATACTGCCCCTCCCATAGGTTGTTAATGGAGCACCTTGAACAGACAGGAAGCTGCTAATTAATGCCCCCTGGACTGCCACTCCCTTCCTGCCCCTTCACTCCACGTTGGCCCTTCCAACTCACCTGCTTCTCACCTTTTGGCCATCTCATCAGCATCTCTTGGGCCTAGTCAGAAAGGAGGAGATAAGAGGGAAGAGAGCAGGAGGAAAAAGAAAGTCTCAACTGTATAAAAGGTGCAGGATGCTCTCATTTCTTGGGATACCAGGATACCACCTATGGCCCCCTTCTCCCTCCTGGGAGAAGTCTGTATTACTACTTTTTAAATAAAACCTGCTTTATGTGCTTGCCTTGGCACTTCTCTAATGTCCCAACTTCGACATTTGAGGAAGCAGAACTCATCATCAACAACCAGTGGATCATATTCATTCATGTTCATTGCCTAAGGACAGTAACTCTTTATTTATTTATTTATTTATTTACTATTACCAAGATGGACTCAGGGGTACTCATCCACTGAGTCACATCCCTAGTACTATCTTTGATATTTTTTAAAATTTAGAGACAGTGTCTCACTGAGTTCTTAGAGCCTTGCCACTGTTGAGGCTGGCTTTGAACTCGTGATTCTCCTGTCTCAGCCTCCCAAGCTGCTGGGATTACATGCATGTGCCACCAGGCCTTAATACCATTATATTAACTCTTAATACCATTATTTTAAAGATTAGGATTGAATGTGTGAATGGGGTGCACAGAAGTTTTCAGACCCTAGCACTTACAGCCCCCATATCTCAGCAACCAAGGCTGCAAACTACGGGAAAATGCCTCTACCTATTTAAAACAACACACCCACACATCTAATTCCATCCCAGAGAGGTGACTGGCCCTATATATGTGAGAACAGGACTGGGCTTTTCCCTTGGCCCTAGAGCCTAGACCAGCTGGGTGTGCCCCAAATGGCCAGGTGGGGTCCTTAGGGTCCTATCTCCTGAAGATGGCTCCCTGGGTCTGCAGACACTGTGAACCCTACACTGGCATAATAATAACACATCTGTGAAGATGCTTATTTGTTGATTGTGTCCTGGAAGAGTCCTTGGGCGATCAGGAGGTCCAGACATGTAGCAGAAGAGACTCTTGTGCCCGGTTCCCTGAGAGCCTCTCCTACCAAGAAAGTGTCCTTCTGCCTTTCAGAATTCCCCCTGCAGCACCCTGACCATCCCATGTAGTAGGACAGAGGAGGCAAGACACCGAAGACAGCAGAGAACAGTTTTATTTGACTGCAGCCAGGTTCAGAGGGAAGAGCTTTCCCTGTAATCAATTAATCCTCCCGAAACCTGAGTTCAGACAGTTTCAGAACTTTGTACCCAGCCTGTAATGGGAGGAGCTCAGTAGTTCACACAAAGCAGCTTGTTGTTTCACTGTTCTGGGTAAGTTAATCCTTCAACAATAGCGCCTGAGAAGGCAAGAGCTTCTTTTCCACTTTCTTCCCTCCCTTTGCCACCTCTTATCATGGATCCCAAACAGTAACATCTTCTCTTCTCTTAGAAATGTAACTATCCCTATGAGTTCCAGATCAAGATCAGAGACCTAGTTAAAGGATCTGAACATCTGATCACACTTTGCATTGGCAAACACATTTACAAAAACTATTATATTGTTACTATACTAGACAATCCCTAAATGTTTGTGAAAAACTAGTAAAGGGGCCTTCAGCACCTGGAGCGAGCAACAGGAAATAGGAAGTTTAACTATATTGAACTCTTTTGTAGAGACTCTTTTGCTGAAGGTCCTAATGTCAATTATGGTGAAGATTTCTGGAGAAGCTTAATGAAGATTTTCTGTGGAAGAGGGGGCGCCATTACACATGCACTCACTATGACATCCACGCGATTATTTTCCTTCTCCCCCATTGCTGTCCCTAAACATTTCTGGCCCTTCCTATCAAAACCCTCTCATCTTTTATCCTTGTACAGAGGTAGCAAATAATGGTAAATGTGCCTCTGTGTTCCCCAAATTCTTTTCTCTCTGACATTAGGAGGCTGAATTTTTCATCCCAAAGAACTTGAGAGGCCCCACATCCCAACCTCTGACTGACATGTCCTCCTAGGTCACCAGTTTTCCCAGGGTAAATGCCCCCCTGTTTCCATCCACTACATTTAAGTGCAAGAACCTCATGACTTTGGGGTAAAAGGTGAAAATTCCCACAATGCCACGTGGGCCTCCAGGGGACAGACTAGGAGAACATTAAGCCTGAGCTAACCCAACACAGGAAAGACTTTCCTTTTGGTGAAGACTAATGGGTGCAGCATCCAAACATTTACTGAGTGCCTGCAAGCATGCCTCTATCTTTCAGTTCTGCAGAAGTGCACTGTATTTTCCAAAAGGGGTTCCCATGATATTTTGTAGATTTTAAAAACATTTTTAAATAGCTTTAGTGTACAGTGTGTGTGTGTGGGTGGTAGGGACCATACCTACTGTCCTGGGCTGCTAGGCAAGAACTATACCTCTGAGCTACATACATCCACAACCCAGTGTGGAAAAACGTATATGCACTTAAATTAATCTCTTGGGTGGACTGTTTGCTCACACTGAGGAAAAGTGTAAGAGATGCAGCCTCTACCACAACAGGTTTTAGAATGTTTTTTTCACTTCCTAAATTTCCTTCTTCCCCTTTTGGAGTCCATCCTGGCCCTGAATCCTGCTCTGAGGCAGTCACCTAATTGCTTGTGTTGCCATAGTTTGCCTTGCCCTGAATATGATGCAAAGGGAATTTTGATGACTGGCTCTGTCACTTCACATCCTGTTTTTGACATTCCAGCGGTAGCCCTTTCCTGTTAGTGGGGAGTGGCACTCCTTGTATACCTGCACCAGGCTTTATCCGTTCACCAGTTGGTAGTCATCCGAATGACTTCCATTTTTGGACCAGTGTTAATAAAGCTGTTACGGACATTGCAAAAGTATTTATATGCTGTCATTTCTCTTGGGGAAAGACCTGAGAGTAGAATTGCTGAGTCACATGGCAAGTGTGTGTTGAACTTTTAAGGGAAATACCAAACTGTTTTCCAAAAGGACTGTGCCATTTTGCATCCCTCACAGCCATTCATCAGAGTGCCAGTCGCTCCATGTCCTCTCCAACACTCGGTCTTAGATCAAATTATATGGAAAGGATGTGTAGGCGGACCTCATTGCAGATGTTTGTTTTCACTTTTTGACTCTGCTTCCCTCTTCCAGTCTCTCTCTCTCTCCATCTCTATGTATCTGAGTAGGTATAATAGATACACATACACAGATACGCTCCTGAGACTCTTCTTCATTTCACAGTATTACGATTGATTATCTTGAACATTGTGAAGCCAAGGCCTCTGTAAATGGCGCCATCAATGGCAGAGCACATGGGGACCTTCACCCCAGCAGTGGTGGACAGCAGATTCCAGACTAGGAAGAAGGGTTCCTGAAATCTCAGAGGAGCTGCAGAGGCTGTGCAGCACCTTGGGAGCTGCCAAAGGGGGCAGGCAGAGTGGCAGGGCCCTGCCGGCTGCCACTGCCTCCATGACCTCTGAGAGTTCACAGTGACTCTCCCACAGCACAGGTCTTGCAGGGCACCACCCATTTCCCGGCCTCCTCCTTGCCAGGTACAAATTCCATCTGGGCAGAAATCCTCCTCTGCAGGGCACTCTGAAGCCCAGTGGATGCAGAAACAGCCCTGGGAGCCGACCATGTGCCTGCATCGACTTCGTGCTTGGCTCACCATAGTGGCCTATGGGCTGCTGCTGCTCCTCCTCCAGGGACAAGGTGAGGCTCCCATGGTGGGTGGCAGAGACTGGGTTGGATCTGCCAAATTGTGCAGAGACAGAGCCCAAGCCTGAGAGGGAAGGCACCAGGGAGGGTGGAGTTGGTAGAGAGGACAGAAGAAGAGGATAAGGGGCAGGAAGGTGCCCTTTCCTAAAAGCTCAGGGTGGCTCTCCTGAAGCCAGAAAGGGTCAGACCTGCCTGAGGACACCCACCATGGAGGAGTGAGCTGAGTGTGAGGGATTCTGAGGAGCCCTGTGTGGGCAAGTGAGAAGCCTCCTGGCAGAGGAATGCCAATAGGGGACCTTTCCCTCCTGTGTGGCTGTGGCTGGCTCTAGCTACTATTAACACTTGTATAAAAGCAGCAGCAATTAGAGACCTTGCCAGTTATATTTGGCTCTGAGTGATTTGACCTTTTTGGCCACAAAAGTACTAGCACCTTCCAAAGAGTCCCAAGACAAGGTTACTGACTCTGGGAGATACAGAAGCCCCTGACACCACTTTTCAAAACTGATCTGAAAGACTGCTAGGTTCCCTTCATTCACACACCTGAACTGGGGAACAGGAATCGCTTGGCTTACAGGACAAAGGTGATTGTTGTGTAACTGCTACAAGTCTAGGCTCTTATCAGAAGTCATTGCCAGGAGAGAGCCACGCCCAGGGTGTGTCTGCAGCCTCAGATCACTCTCACTTCAAAGGCTCCTAGAGTGGGTGCCGGTCATAACCCCAAGACTTTCCTAATCTGATCTGCCCAGAAAAATCCATAGCTTACTTTACCCCCATGGAACACCCCTCCAGTCTTCCTCTCTTATCTGAGGCCTTAGGAAACCAAAACCTTTTCAGCAGGTAGATCTTTCCAGCTTCACTGAAGTGTTCTTTTTTAATCAGTCTTTTTCCTGAGACTCAGAATGATAAAAACAAAAAACAGATTCTGAGGCATAAGATTTTACAGAGTTGATTCCCACTGGTTTTGTCCCATTCATTCTGGCTCCACCCCCGGGTCCATCTAGGTTGTACATAGTGTCTAGGACACAGTGCTTGTCCTTGTCTCCACCTAAATGGTTACAAACTCATCTTTTCTGATGCTGGGATTTCTCACATGCTGACACAAGGAAATTTCACACCACTGCAAGGTAGAGAATCCTGCTCTTCCATGGAGGGTTGTCCTCAAGGAAGCAGCCACATCAATGTCACCAGTCTCTAGGCAGGAATATATTCCAGTTTTTGTACTTAGTTGTAACAAATACCTGGCAATTATGTCCAGTGGCCACACAAATTACATAGACAGAGATCACATCTGGCAAGGCATCGTATGTAGACAGCATGTTAGTAGGGACAGGAGTGTGCCTTTAAACTTGTGAGAAAAGCTGGCCAATTACCTTGTGTGGTCCTGTGACTGGCTGCAACTACCTCAGCCTCACTTGTACCAGGTAGCATCAAACACTGAGATCTAGGGGATCTGGTGGGAGAGAGGAGGACGTTTCAGAGCTTCTAACATTTTCTTACGGAAAGAAGCTGAGATTGGCCAAATTCTAGAGTCAGAACTTCAAACAAGGGGAAGGAAGGTCCCCTTGATGTGGGAGCTGGTGGAGATGGCAAGAAGAGCAGGAGAACCGTGTACCTGACGGGACAACACCTTGCACCCTAAAGAACAGAGAGGATGGGGACTGCCTGAGATCTGCACAGCACCCCAGAGTAGGCCCATTCTTGGGTACAGGGAAGAGTTAACTCCAAAGGCCCAACATCACCCCTTAACGATTAGTGTGGCTTGGACAAGCTGGCTGTATCTAGCTTGACGTTGCAGTGCTTCCTTGCTTCCTGATCCCCAGCCAGGGCAGGGCAAGATTGTTATGGTCTGGTCTCATAGTTCTCCTCACAATGTTCATTTCTCCTTAGCTGGATGATGCTTCTTTATGTCATTTCATGTCACCTCAGGAAGGAGATCATCGAGGATGGGAAACCAGTTCAATTCGCACAGTCCTCCTAGTGCGTGACATGACCGGGCACAGTTAGTGCAAAGGACACTCTTGCCCCATCAGCCCCAAAGACATTTTGCTAGAAGTTGCTAGGCCTGAAGGATGGTGGCAAGTCACAGGGGACAGTGAGCCTAGAGGGATAGGCTGTGGCCAGGTCCAGTGAAAGTAGTGGTGGGGATAGGGACAGGCAGAAAGTTTCTCAAGCAGATCAGGGTCCCTGCACAAGGCCTAGCTGAGGAGGGCCAGCCAGACCTTAGCACTGTAGGCCGGCAGCTGATGGGGAGACCCAAGCCTGAAGTGCATCTCTCTGCCCACAGGCCAGGACTCAGTCAGCCCCATCCGGACCACCCACACTGGGCAGGTGCGGGGCAGCCTCGTCCACGTGAAGGGCACCGATGTGGGGGTCCACACCTTCCTGGGAATTCCCTTTGCCAAGCCTCCTCTAGGACCACTGCGCTTTGCAGCCCCTGAGCCCCCTGAACCTTGGAGTGGTGTGAGGGATGGGACCTCCCACCCGGCCATGTAAGCTCTCCTGGGGCCCTGGAAACCTCAGGGCCTGGGGTGGGGAGGCTGGGTACTCTGAGTCCTGAGCCAGCATTCAGTAGTGCTTTCATCTGAACTGCACTGCCAGGACTGGGGCTGTATCAGTGGTAGCGTGCTTGCTTAGCAACCATGATGTCCTTGGTTTGATCCCAGGCCCCTAATAAACAAATATATAAAAAGATATCCCTCTGTATTGGGGCAATTACACATTCAATTTTCCAGTGCAGGAGTAACTTTGCCAGGCCCTTGTCTCAGTGCTTGGAACCTGAAAGGCATTTGATCCAGGTGCTGAAAAGAGGACCAGAGACACATTGGTTATTCCAAATGTTCTCTACCACCAGGGAAGTTGTGTCTGGAGAGGGTCAGGTTGGTTTTCTGAACCCATAACAGACCCTGATACCAGCCCTTGATACTGCAGGTCCCTGAGGAGGGCAACAGTGGTGGCTCCTTGGGGACCCACCTGTCATAGCCAGGGTGCCAGCCCATAGGGCCAATGGACAGGGACCTGTGCTTACATTGGAGACTCTGTGGGAGAGATGAGGTTTGCTAAGAGTCCTGACGGGCTGTGGGATGCCCCATTATCCTTCTATGAGAAAGTGACCTCCATCTATTCAGGCACCACCCATGTGGGGACACCTACGCTGTTCTAAGACCCAATGGGGCAGAGGTGATGGTGAATGTCAACACATGCAGCCAGTGCTTCCCAGACAGGCCCCTAGAGTCATGATTGCGCAGCCTCAGGAGGAGTGGGATGCACGTGCTCAGCAACCCTGAGGCCTCCCTGGAGCTCTGGGCTCCATCCCAGCCTCCTCGAGCCTATGGCCTGGAACTTGGTGGGAAATGACTTGAAAGAAGGATCATTTAAGCAAGGCATCCAGTGAAGACTGATGGGTGCAGCATCTGAACATTTACTGAGTGCCTGCAAGCATGCCTCTATCTTTCAGTTCTGCAGAAGTGCACTATATTTTCCAAAAGGGGTTCCCATGATATTTTGTAGATTTTAAGCAGGGAGTGAGGGAGCCTGGGATCAAATCAGGACCTGACATCTGAACTGACCGCTGCACATCCACTGGACTAACTGCATTCCATCGTCATCAGGTGTCTGCAGGATACACATATAATGAATACAGAGGCTGTGAACCTAGGGAGTATAAACTTTGCTGCCATCCCCATGTCAGAGGACTGCCTCTACCTCAACATCTACTCCCCTGCCCATGCCCGTGAGGGCTCTAACCTGCCTGTGAGTGTTGAGCCATGGTCAGTTGGAGGGTGGGACGACATTTCTTGTGTTACAAGTTTAGAGGGGGTCTGGGACATGGTTCAGTGGTAGAGAGCTACCATGGCATTGTGAGGCCCTGGGCTGGACCCCACGGGTTATAACAATAACAACAACATTGCAAGGCACAGGTTCAGCTGGACACCACTGGGGTGTGAACTATGGTGAAGAGCCTCCCATTATTAGGTCTGGGAAGGCCTTTTACTCAGGTAGGTAGCTGACCTAGGCATGGAGTCAGAAAAACCTGGATGCTGTCAGCAGTGAAAGGCTCTGACCCACGGATCAACTCACCAGCTTGTACCCAGGAGACCCATTCAGGTGCCCAAAAGCTTCACTTGGAGATCACTAAATTCCCTGGCCCTGGATTATCTTTTGCGCCAGAGATTAGATGACACTTTAATGTTAAAGTGGGATAATCATGGAAACATCACCTTTCTTTTCACTTCAGAGCAGTTCTGAGAGTAATAGATTCAGGTTCAGATTCATGGGTAGACCCCAAATTATGGGAGGCTTCATCTTCCAAATTGAACCTATATTCCTTGGCAATGCCCCAGGTCACAAGGTCCTACAAGAGTTCTGTAGGTAGCTACACAAGCCAAAGTGGTGTCCTGGCTAGGGGTCAGCCAGGAGGGTTTCGGGTGGTGTGGGAACCACATGATATATCTCTTGAATTCCCAGGTGATGGTATGGATCCATGGTGGTGCCTTGGTGATGGGCCTGGCTTCCATATATGATGGTTCTATTCTGGCAGCCACTGAAAATGTGGTGGTGGTCACTATCCAGTACCGACTAGGTGTTCTGGGCTTCTTCAGGTGAGCCTGGGGCTGGGATGGTCAATGGGGGAGTGTAGACAGATGATAGTTCATAATCACTGTCCCTGTCACTTTTCAGCACAGGAGACCAGCATGCCACTGGCAACTGGGGATTCCTGGACCAAGTGGCCGCTCTACGCTGGGTCCAGCAGAATATCGCCCACTTTGGAGGCAACCCTGATCGTGTCACCATTTTTGGCGAGTCTGCAGGTGGCACCAGTGTGTCCTCACTTGTACTGTCTCCAATGTCCCATGGACTCTTTCATGGTGCCATCATGGAGAGTGGGGTGGCCCTGCTGCCTGACCTCATCACCAACTCATCTAAAGTTGTCTCCACAGTGAGTGTTCTTAACTACCCAAAGCCAGGTCTGCTGCCTCACCCCTCAAATTCTAAGCCTCTGCTACTCTGTCTGTTCCAAGAAACAAAACCATGAACATGTCTCAGGAACTGGCTCCCACTCCAGGGTTTCTGAGGAGTTCAGAATCAGAGTTTACATGCCTTCCCCTCACAGTGGTTGATTTTGCTTTTGGTCTGCAAAGGGCACCCAGGGGGTCTCACCCTAGAAAAATCACGTAAGCAGATGTGATGGCTCTTGTGGCTGACATCTGAGCTTCAGGCAAGGTGGAAAAAGTTCACACCTGCAGCAATCCACACATGTTACCCTTGGAGACTTAGGTGCCA
>PVHX01037022.1:0-10436 GCA_004024805.1 Geosciurus inauris
CAAAAAAAAAAAAAAAAAAAGTAATTTTGAGGGCTGGGATTGTAGCTCAGTGGTAGAGCGCTTGCCTCGCATGCGTGAGGCCCTGGGTTCGATCCTCAGCATCACATACAAAGCAATAAAATAAAGACATTGTGTCCATCTACAACTAAAAAAATATTTAAAAAAAAAAAAGTAATTTTGAGAGGATTCTATCATTTCCAAAATGACCTAAGATACCTGACAGGTGAAATGACCAAAGATGCCTAAGGGAAATTATGGCTACTCAAATTCTGTAATGCCTTCCCACAAGCAGATAATTGCCCATAAATCCTTCCTGGTAATTGATTAAATGCTGGGTTTTAGGGTAAATAACTTCTCCTTTTCTCAATGAGAAAGAGGTAACTTCAGTGATCCTTAATTTCCTCCTGGAATCCACCAGCCCACTGCAGGCAGGATTCAAAACCCAGCCATCCTCACCTGACTTTTCCTTAAAAATTATACCAAATGCTTCAGTTTCTACTTTTAGAAATTCTCTGACTTTAGGTATAGGAGGGATATTGCTGGATACCTGCTGCTAGGCCTCATGGAGTGAGACAGAGCAGGAAGGGCAACAGGGCTGTGAGTTATACCTGTCCCGCTGGAGGAGGTCTGCGTGAGGTCTGTGCTGCTGTCGCGAGAGGGAGACGCTTGCTGTGGGGCCTGGTGCACCTGAATGGCCTGCACTGGGACCTGCTGGGCCACTGCCCCACCTACGAGACACAGAGTCTTACTTGGGCTCTATCCTGCCCGGTTGCCACCTGCACCAAACATGTTCAAACACTCCAGTCCTAGGGTCTGGCACACTGGTCCCAAACTACCAACCCTCTTTCCTGTCAGCCAAACAGGTCTTCCATGCCCTGAATATCCTCTCCAGGGGCTTCCTTCCTTCTCCTTCCCCAGGCCTTACCTCTACCTTCTTCAAATGACCCAGAAGCTGGCCTTGACCCATCAAGGACATGATCCACCCTCCAGCCAAGATAGGAGAGTAATGGAATGTCTACTGTCCCCATGGCAATGGAAGAACACGGCTGGGCTAGGTAGACATGGCCAGAATGTATAGTTGAAACTTACTGATGAGGACAGCAGGGGATTCAATGGGGAGGAGCACATATGCCAATGTGATATAAGTTTTCTCTCAGGCTCTAACTCTTATTTGCCTTCCTTCTGAGAAAGAAGGTCTCCTCGTGCCAGTCCTAAACCCACTCTGAGCATGCTCAATTTGTCCCAGGGAGGATGAATCTCTCCCTGCCTCTTGTGACTCACCAGGCATGAGGGTGAAGCTGGTAGGCAGCTGCATAAGGCCCCCAGAAGAAACGGGGCCGCTGCCTGTACTCTTCAGCACAGTCCCGTTGGCACTGCTGACAGCGCTGGGGCTGACGCTAGCAGACACTGGTGCCAGGTAGTTGGTGATGGGGAAGGAGGGACCACTGCTGACTTGCATGGTGGTAGAGGTGCTAGGTGCTGTTTGGATGGTGGAGGTGGTACCTGGCAGGTTGGTGACTGTGAACGCCGGCTTCAGTGTGTCCTATACCCAGAGTAAAGATGAAATAGTGAGGGGCTGTAGTTGTAGCTCAGTGGCAGAGCGCTTGTCTAGCATGTGTGAAGCACTGGGTTTGATCCTTAGCACCGCATAAAAATGAAACAAATAAAATAAAGGCATGCTGTCCATCTACAACTACCAAACAAAAAAATTAAAAAAAAAAAAGATGAAATAGCTTCTACCAGACCCCACCCCCAAAAAGTTCTGTATGGACAGAGAACCTAGACTGAAATCAGTGTGCTTTGGTTCAAATCCCAGCTCCACAATGTATCTGATGCATGACCCTTGGGCAAGTTATGAAGCTGCTGAACTTTAGTTTTCTTCCTGTGAAAGGACAGAGGGCTGGGAGTGTAACTCAGTGGTAGACAACTGGCCTAGCATTTGTGAGGCCCTGGTTCGATCCCCAGCACCATAAAAATAAAATAAAAATGAATGGCTAAAAGGAGGACAATACCTCATAAATTGCTATGAAGATTAATAGCCTAACATACCCCAAAGCATTTAGAGAATATTACCTGGCACGTAACAACAAACACATATCTGCTGCTCTTGTGATCATGATGACAATGATAGTCATGATTGTCATCATCAGAACCCCCTTGATTCTCTGCCCCAGTGGATTGTGGTAATCACAACCTGGGTCTGTTCCGAGCTCTGGCAATGACCATCTGTAGGAAGCTAAGATAATTACTTTGTTTTGCTGAATATCAGTCTTCCTCTGCTATAAACCTGAGGAGACTATACTACTATGTTATCTTTTAAAGGGTTCTTCCAGCTCCAACCTGCCAAGCTTTTGAGATGAGTGAAAGTTTTTCAGGGAACTTAGGATTTGAGAGAGGTCTTGGAGCTTTGGCAATGAAGAACTATGCCAAATGCTTAAGACAAACTACCTAGTAACTTACTCATCGACCAGAATTTCCTACTGCTACAGGGGTCTAGAAATGATTACAGGTGTAGGAACTAATAGAAAGGGAAGACTGGAACACTGACATCCTCTCCTCACCGGGGTAGGGGGGGCTCCATTCTTAGAAGGGGAAGGAGAAAGACGGGAGCTAAAAACCAAGCCACCAAGCCTAAATCAAACTGAGTTAACCAGGGGTCTCAATTGCTGGGAGTGGGTCAGAGAGGGATGTTTGCTAAGCAGCTGGGTTCAGGGCTCCTGATTGGTGGAGGCGTTGCTAAGGCAAACAGTGCCGCTTCCTCTCATTGGCCAGTTAGTTAATGCACACCCGGAAGGTGGAGCTCCTGGACCGCAAAGAGGAAGCCCCGCCTCATCTCCTTACCGGGAATAGGAAGGGGGAGGCGTAACTAGGGCCGGCATCCCTAGCAGCAGGCGAATACACTCCCTAACTGCACAGGCCCCAACATCCTGAAGGGATAGGCGGCTAGCTAGTAAGGTAGTCCCCCGCCCAGTCGGCCAGCCCGTCTGGCAACAGTGCCGAGTTCCCAGGACCCTGGGACCCGAAGTGCTCCCTTCATACTCCGGGGCGACCCGGTCTGCCAGGAGGGCAGGGCTAAGTAACACCCCCGCCCCCAGCGGGGAGACAGCTGGCGGGAGGAATGCAAGGGCCCTGCCAGGCAGGCGGGCTGCGGGCGGGAGGCCGGCGTGGAGCCCGAGCCGGCCTTATATGGGCACGGAGGCCGCCCGCTTATCTAGGGGGCCGGCCTCCTGTCAGGAATGGAGGATGGACACCTGTCCCCTAGGATAAGGGGCAATAACCTGGCTCTACCCCACATTGGTAGACACCTTTCTAACTATATTGGGCCAAGTAGGAAAGAGATCCCCTTCCCTTCCCTCCTCTTACATATGTGACCCAAACACACCTTGGTCTCCCCACTGCTGTCAGACTCCGACACCTGGTAGGTGAGATCTGGCTCTTCAAAGCCAGTGGCACTCATTCTCTGGTCTGTGGTGGGGTCTGAGCGGGGTGGAGAGTCTGGCGAGTTCAGGCAGGTCTGAATCAGTGCCTTGCCGGTGTCACTGGTGATCATGGGCTGCAGTTTGCGAGTGGCAAAGGTATACACATGGCCTGTCTCACTGGCCACCAGCAACAGCACCTGTGTCCCTGTCAGCGTGGACAGCTCATAAGCCTGGGAGGTGGGGAGGGAGATGGGCAAGTCAGCAAAACTTTTTATCCTCAACCTTCCTCGGGAAGTAGGAAAGAGAAGAATTACACAGTGATCTCCAGCCCCCACTCCTATAATAACCTTCATCTTTAGTGACTCTACAAGGGTCCCATCAGCGTATATGAAGGCGAGCTGTGAGCAGTAAAACTACCCATACCTGTCCCCAGAACTGAGATACCCAGCAAACAGTTCACTGCCTTCCCAGGGATGGAGCATATAACTTCAGGGGACATGGAGGTACCCAATTAGCTCCCAGTGGATAGAATCTTCCTCTCTCCTCACTGTCACAGGGACAGGGCTAGAACCCTACCACATTGGAATTCACATAACACATTAGTGGTAAGGGACCACCTAAGCCACAAACTGTTTCATGGTTCTTTCCAGGCCCTAACTTGTTGCCATAGCCTAATATTTCCTTCTGCCCTATAATACTGTACTATTTTTTTTTCCTACTTTGTCTTGGGAAAGAAGGAAGGAAAGAAGGAAGGAAGGGAGGGACGAAGGAATTAAGGAAGGGAGGGAAAAGGCGAGCTTCCCTTCATGAACCATCTTCCCCCACAACCTTCTCTATTAATGATAAAATAACAAGGGACACTGATATAACAGTGTCTGGAGTGATGGGAGATGGCACCAAATACTCTGCCATGAGCCCAGGAAGGGGACTCCAGAGATACCATCCTTACTCCCAACAAAGTTCCACAACCCACCTTGGAAGCACACACAGATAAAAATACCAGCCACTGTTCCCAAGGTTGTAGGTTGTTTCCCAGTTCCTTTGCTTCCCCTCATTCCCGTATCTTCTACCCTCCAAGATAAGGCGGAGAAGGAATTTCTAGGTACCTCTACAAACTTCCCTGACCTCCCCTCAAAGTCCATGCCCAAATTTTCCCTAGGGGTGGAAACCCCATCTGCCCCAAAGACAGGCAATTCTGCAGACAGTCCTGCCAGGAGCATGAGATTTCCAGTGGAAGCAACGTTAGACACATGGCTAGGGCGGGACTTGGTCCTGGCTGGCTACTCCAGGCAGCACGAGCTCTTCTACCCGGCTCCCTTACCTGGTCCCTAACCATGCCTATCCTCTAGCCAGCAGTACTCTAGTGATGCCCACCTTCTTCCCACACATGCTCGCTCATTGTTGTCATACAGCTCCGGTCTCCTCACCTCCATACCTTCCCCGCTCCTTGCTTTTCCGACGCATTTCCCTAACACCAGGGTGCAGAGGACCCCGGCATCTCGTTAGCCACCTCCCCAGCAACCACTGCTCACCCTTCACTCTGCCGGGTCTCTCTTCCTCTCTTGCGCGGGTCACTCCCTCTTCCCTCTATTCCGGACGTTTGCGGCATCTCCCATCTCCCCTCTCCCCACATTTCCCTGGCGGCCCCTCCCCTTTCGCCCTTCACGGGTAACAACCATCCCCTCCCACACACCTCCCGCGGACTCGCCGCCTCTCACCTCCGCCTCATCTCTGCCTGGCTCCCGGGCTCCCCCTGTGCGTACCCACCCTCCTGGTCCCCGGCGGCCGATCAGCCTCCGGCTAGGTACCTTCTTCATGATGCCCGTCTTCCTCTTGCTGAAGGTCGTGTAGCGCCGCAGCTTGTTGTCGATGAACTCCATCTTGATCTTCACCCGGCCCCGGGTCTTCTTACCCGGCTTGGCCCCGCTCACCGCGCCGCTCACCGGCCCGTAGCCCCCGGCGGCCGCCGCGGATGCCTCGGGCCCACCGACCACCACGCCGAGCTCCATCTCGCTCAGGCTCCTCTTCAGGCCGCGCCGCTCGGCGCCCAGCTCCTCCTCCTCGCCCGACTCCGAGTCGCCCTCGCTGCCGCTGTAGAGGGCCCCCGCGGTGGGCGCCGGGGTGGTTGCTGCCGCTGCTGCAGCCTCCCGCTCGAGGCGGCCCGGTCCGGGCCCTGCGCCGTTCCCGGGGACCCGGCCCCCATTAGCCCCGCGAGTCCCGCCGCCTCCACTGCCCGGCCGCCCCGTCGGGGTCCGGTTCAGGCTGCCCCCCAGGGCTGAGCCCCGGCCCAGAGCCGCCGCGGCCCCAGCTTGGCTCGGTAACATGGCGCTCAATGCAGGAGGGCGGACGGGCAGTCAGCAAGGAATCGGAACCGCTGCCGCCGCCGCCGCCATCGGCTTCCCGGCTAAACCCAGCACTCCTGCTGCTCCTAGTGCGGCTATAGCTGCTGCGGCCGTCGCTGCTAACCCGGGGCCCCTGCACGCCCGGGCCGACCTGGGCCCTCACTTTCCTGCCCCTGTGGCCCGGGTTGCCCCAGGCCGCGCGCAGCGCCCCCTGTCCGTATGCTAGGGCGGCGCGCCCGGCGGCCGTCAGCGTCCCCCGGGGGGCAGGGGCTGCTGGCCGCAGCCGAGACGGCGGGTGGAGGGGGCCGGGACCACGCGCTGGCGGCGGAGGGATCCCCCGACCCTTCCCCCCATATAAAGAGATACAATGTTTCCTTTTATGGCGAGGCCGCTCCTTATATGGTGAGCCCCAGTGCCCCCGCCCCATTGGTCCGCGGTTCCAGCACCTCCGCTCCCCATTGGTCCGCAGGGGGCTCTTATTTGCATAGACATACCGAACTCGCTGCTGTCATCCGGCGTCAGACCGCGATTCCGATAGGGGAGGAGCCGACGCCCTTAAAGGAACCAGGGAGGAGGCACAACTCCACCCCCTGAACCCGAGAATGGTCGATTTGAGAGGGACCTCAAGAGAGGAAGCCTGGGAGAGAACTGGAGTGCTCTCTTGCGGGGAGAAGGGATCTGGAGACAAACACTCCGGTACCGTCTGAGTGGGTTAGGGGTTTGCAATAAATGAGAAAATAAAGCTCAATTCCGATGAAGAAGTACAGGGAGCAGTTCTCCACGCCTTCCTGAAAAAGGCAAAGTTGTTGACCCAGCGGAGGGGGCTTGGGTGCCCGGTATTTATGGACTCCTCGAGCCCAGCGGCTCCAGTCCCCTCTCACCGCCGCTTCCCATCCCTTCCTATACCTTCCCTTCTTTTCGAAGGATCAACACTTTCCCTTCGTTTCGGCTTCCAGGTCCTCATTCATCACCCTCCTCACTGGGTCGTCTTTGGTAGACCTACATCTGGAAAAGCCCGGGGGAGAGAGGTGGTCCTCCTCCGTCCCTGATGGGGGCAGGGAAGAGAGATGGAGATCAGTGAAGACTTCCAGCTGCAGGGTGGGCTGGAAGAGGGTGTAATCCAGATGATAGAGCATACCCTAAAAAGCCCGTGCAAAGGCCTGAGAAAAAGTGTAGGGGGACAAAGTTTAAAGGAGCTAGCAAGAGATCACGTGCCCTTCTCTCAAAAGCCATAGAGGGGAAGGACTTTTTTTTTTCTTAGAAATTGGGCTACAAATCCCAGATTCAGGGTCTGGGTCTTTGCTCCAAGGCAGTAAAAATAATTTGGACTTAGCTGTTATAAAAATTATTCAAATCTGAAATCTGCCTCTTGCTAGTCCTGTGCCTGAAAACATGAGATTTGATCTCTCCAAACTTATTTGCCAATGTTGGTATCCATCTCAAGAGGTTTTAAATGCAGATTTAGTGAGATAAAGAGTAAAGCACCCAATAAATGGTCAGTGAATAATTAATAGGAGCTACCTAGATAGAGTAAGTCACCTCTTCCCAGGGATAAACATCCTGGTGTTTTTAAGAGAATAGTAGAGAGTGATGATTTCTGCCTTAAAAACTTGTGAAGATTAAATAAAGCAGTTGGTTGTGACTTATTAGCACTTATTGGTTGTGATATAAATTTAGTATACTGTAATCAATTTACTATTACTGTAATTAATAGTGTAAATTAATGGGTATCAAAAAGCAAATGAAAGTATCATTGCATAAAACTTGTTTGCATTATATATAGGCTGAACCATATGTAATCACCATTTTTATAGGTCAAGAGGGTGGGATATTCTCAATTTCATGTTTTAATATATGTTTGTACTGGATATGAACTGCATTTTTTACTGTGAGTCAGTGCAAAAACTTTGAGAACTACTGAAATAAAGTACTACATTTGAGGGATTTGTGAGTGTATATAGAAGTATACACACATATACATATGCATATTCATCAAACCCCTAAGTATAAAAATCAGGACCCATCTTCCTCCTCATTTCCCAATAGTGTTTAATTTTCCTTTCCTAATTTACACAATAGGTAAACTTATGGAGTGTGTTAGCTCAAGAAGATAATAGGTCAAATAAATAAATAGGTCCTATTCCCAGTTCCAGGAACCACAAATGGTGCTAGAGGGTGTGTTTTGTCTAAGCAACATAATCTTACAACCACAGCCTTGGGGTTTCATGCCTGTCTGCCTCTGAAGTCTTTTTCTTTTGAGACCCCTAGTCTAGACATATTCAGGATTGACTGCCCTCAGTAAGGCAACCCAGAGGACACCTGTTCTCTGCCATATCCAACAGGAACAGTGTCTGGCAAGATTCCAGTCCTCAGCTTCCCTTCAAGTGAGCTGTCCCTTCTCCAACTTAATCCTGGGCCATTGCACACCAATGTTAGTGCCACAGCCCCTTTGCCTTCTTGGGATGGCCTCATCCTTAGTCCTTAGTTACCGCAGGGAGGCAGAAGGCATCTACACCACTCTGAATTACTGTGGATTC
This sequence comes from Geosciurus inauris, assembly GCA_004024805.1. Lineage (NCBI taxonomy): Eukaryota > Metazoa > Chordata > Mammalia > Rodentia > Sciuridae > Geosciurus > Geosciurus inauris. The sequence goes on from PVHX01037022.1 coordinate 8,299, forward strand.
AGGGGCCAAAACTATTGATAGAGAGAAAGTCAAAATAATAATAATAATAAAGACTCATAAGTGTTTTATTTGGGCTTTGTAATGCTTAAAAATCATATGATTTAGCCGGGCACGGTGGTGCAAGCCTGTAATCCCAGCACTTAGGGAGGCTGAGACAGGAGAATCGCGAGTTCAAAACGAGCCTCAGCAACAGGGAGGCACTAAGCAACTCAGTGAGACCCTGCCTCTACATAAAACACAAAATAGGGCTGGGGATGTGGCTCAGTGGTCGAGTACCCCTGAATTCAATCGCCAGTACAAAAAAAAAAAAAAAATCAGGAGATTTTACATAAAAAATCTGAATATCCAATGGGGATGTGGCTTAATGGTAGAGCATTTGCCTAGCATGCTCAAGGTCCTGAATTTGATCCCCAGCACCACAAATAAAAGAAAATTCAAAAAAATTTTTAAAAATCTGAATATCTGACCTTTTTCAAAAAATGGGATTTTTCATCTTTGCTCTCTTGCTCAAGATATAAGTGGTTTTGCTCCACAACAAGCTCCAACCATAATGTGCTGCCTCACCACAGACCCAAGGCCTGGGGTCAATCCATCATGGACTAGACCTCCAAAACTACTGAGAGTTTCTCAAGGACAAAAACCAAGTCTTAATCATCTTTACTTCTTCCATACTCTGCAATGCATGTTTTGTTTTATGGTGCTGGGGATCAAATCCAGGGCTTCATTCATGCCAGGCAAGTGCTCTACCAGCAAGTCACATCCCCAGCCTCAAGAGTTGTTAAATGAATGACAAAACAAATGAACAAAAGGATTGAACATGCTGAGTTTAGGCTGATGGATGAGTTTAGATTATGGCTGACGGTGGAACACAGATGATATCCAGCAGAAAATGTTATCAAATAAATTTATTCATATGTTGGACCATAAAAAATTATTGGCATTTTGGCAACACAGGGCTGAGTACTCACAGGAGGACTCTAACCTAGAACTTAGTAGTGGCCACAGAAGAGGACTATGCTTTCAGCTTCACCACAGACCCCACAGGGAGCTCAGGTAAGCTCCCTGCCTGACCTCTCCAGAATGTGTTTTGTGCTTTTCCAATAAGGTCTAAGTCAAAGTAGTACCTGAAATAGAGGGAACTCACATCCACGCCAAACCATGAAGGTCCTCCAGAGATGCTTCAGAATTCCAGCCATGTCCTCTCACCACATGGCTCTCTCTCGCCACATGGTTTCCACCTGATCTTCCTTTATCTTGATTGTTTTTTAAAAATATTTTTTAGTTGTTGATGGACTTTTATTTTTTATTTATTTATATGTGGTGCTGAGGATCAAACACAGTGCCTCACACATGCTAGGCAAGTGCTCTACCACTGAGCTACAACCCCAGCCCCTCCCTTTCTCTTGACTTTTATCACCCAAATAACATCAACAAAAATTAAGCCTGCTTTTAAAAGTGACCCTGCCGGGCGCAGTGGCACATACCTGTAATCCCACAACTTGGACAGCTAAGGCAAGAGGATCACAAGTTTGAGGCCAGACTCAGGAATTCAGCAAGACCCTAAGCAATTTAGTGAGACTCTGTCTCACAATAAAAAATTTTTAAAAAGGCTGGGGATATAGCTCAGTGGTAAAGCATCCTTAGGTTCAATCACTGGTACCAAAATAATAGTAATGAATGACCCTAAAACTTTACATTTGGAATTAAACTTTTACCAGGGGTTCTTCATCTCAAGGCAGAGGGTCTCAATTGTGCTGGCAGATTAGAGGAAATGAAAAGGGAAAGAAATCATGAGCCAGGAAAAGTCTGGAAAGCCATGCTGCAAAACACTAGTCATTTGGGAGGCAGAGGCAAGAGGATTACAAGTTCAAAGCCAGCCTCAGCAACTTAGTGAGGTCTTGAGCAACTTAGTGAGACTCTGTTTCAAAATTTAAAAATGAGAAAAAATTTGGGCTGGGGTAAAGCACCCTTGGGTTCAATCCCCAGTACAAAAACAAAAATAATGACCAACCAACCAACCAACAAAAAAACCAATAGTCATCCTTACCTCTAGAAAGGTTTGGTACTAGAGGGGTGTAAGTGTGTACTTTGACTTCTTACACAATCAGTATCACTTTTTTTTTTTTTTTTTTTTTTTT
>PVHX01037023.1:0-10436 GCA_004024805.1 Geosciurus inauris
CATCACCATCACCATCACCACCACCACCACCACCATCACCACCACCAGCACCAGCACCAGCACCAGCACCACCACCACCATCACCACCACCTTCATCACCACTGTCACTGGTGGCCATCACTGGTGACATTTCCCACTGTCCTCCTGCAGGTCGCCACCACAGCCTGGGCTCTGGGCAGGTCTGTCGCCTGCTCCCTGCCCCTACTGATGCCTCCAAAGCCGTTGGCCCTGATCAGAGCCCTTCTGTCACCCAGAATGACCCTGGAGCCTTTCTATGTGACTTGGGGACCTTCCCTGGGCCCCCTCCGCCTTCTCACCACGCAGTCCTGGTCCTATCCCGGTCCCTGTCCTCCCGGTGTGTGGTGTTCCCGTGTCTGTGCGGGGACTGTGCTCCGGGAGGCGCTCCCTGCTGCCGCCAGACTCCCTGCCACCCTCTCACCCAACCCGCCACCACATGTGGCTGAGCAGCAGCACCTGCGGAGGATGCAGCCCCTTCACTGAAAAGGGAGCAGGGTAGAGGACAGGAGCGCCACCCGGGCCTCCCGGGGCTGAGAGCAGCTGCAAGACAACAGCTGTCACGCGGGACTTCAGGGTCATCCCTCTCCAGCCCTGCCGAGGGCACTGGACCCTCCCTGAGGGGCACTGGCAGGCACAGTGGACCAGGGCAGGGCTTCCACAGGGTCCACCTGCGCCTGGGTCCTTTCTGAGCAGGACCAGCCCCCACTGCTCAGGGACTTGCCCTTCTCTTTTCTTGAGGGGGGGGGGTACCGGGGATGGAACTCAGGGCCACTCGACCACTGAGCCACATCCCCAGCCCTATTTTGTGTTTTATGTAGGTCTCACTGAGTTGCTTAGCGCCTCGCCATTGCTGAGGCTGGCTTTGAATTTGCAGTTCTCCTGCCTCAGCCTCCCTAGCTGCTGGGATGACAGGCGTGTGCCACTGCGCCCGGCTGGGGACTCGCCCTTTTAAAGGCTGAAAGGACATCTCTCCTCCTGCTCTGAAGTCGACTTTGCTGGTTCCGGTCCCGGCCCCGCCCTTCCATTGGCAGGACTTAGTTCCCTGGACCCTATAACGGCGGCTTGTGCTGAAGGGCTGGGGACACTTCCTGTCCTAAGCAGCGAGACAGCAGCTTGCTGAGCTGTCAGCCCATCTGGAGCTCCACCACCCCGACGGGAGGCCCAGAGCTGTCCCGCCAGTGTGCGGGGACTCCAAAGCTCTGCTTGCCAGGCACAAGCCTGGAGTCTCCGTGTCCCCGCAGGGTGGAGGGTGGCCTCCCCTGCACAGAACTCTGGTGGAGCCTGGCGCTCGCTGAGCACCGCGGGCGCCTGTGCAGGCTGTCAGGCTCCTGGCCCTTATCTGGGCCTCAGCCCCAGTGCCTGGGGCAGAAGGGGTGGCGAGCCAGCCCAGGAGGCTAGAAGCCGGGAGGGTCTGGACTGTGCCCTTCCCTCCCCACAGCTCCTGGCGCACACTGGTCATCCCAGCAGCTGGGGAGGCTGAAACAGGAGAATCCCAAGTTGGAGGCCAGCCTCAGCAACTTGGCAAGACTCTGCCACTTAGTGAGACCCCATGTCAGAAATGAAAATGTTTAAAAAGCCTTGGGCTGTGATTCAGTGACTAAGGGTCCCTGGGTTCAATCCCAATCCCTGGTACAAAAAAAAATGTCACTCTGTGTGACGCAGCATTAGGCTACAGCACTAAAAACAAAACAAAACAAAACAGCAATTTCAAAGAATGTACAGACGACTCGGGACAACGTGCTGGAGATGGAGCTGGAGCGGGACTCCGGGGACACCACCAGGCCCCTCCCCTGCTTACGTCAAGCCCTCAAGCCCCGCCCCCAGCCCCACCCCAGCCGCTGCCCCGCGTGTCCCTGGCAGTGTGCCAGCCAAGTTGAGGCGGGAGCTGCTGTCCCCTGCCCGCTGACCCTGTGGGCTGCTTCACGCCATCTCAGCTGCACACCTCCTGGGGGTCAGGCCCACCTGGGGACATCACAGGATTTGATCCGATCCCTTTGCCCCAAGAAGGAAGAAGGGACCCTGAAACCTCAGAGCCTCTGGGTGCCACACTGCGGCGGGGCTTTGCTCCCACCATTGGCTCATGGCCAACCGCCCTTCCCCTTCTGCTCTCTGCAGCCAACACGCCGCTCCTTCACACACACCACACCCTCCCTGCCACAGGACCTTTGCACTTACGTTCCAGTTCCTCTGCCAAGAACACGCCCTGGAATCCATCTCTACCAAAAACCTTCTCTGCTCACCTAATCCATAGCACTCCCACCTCATTATTCTTTATTCAAACTCCCAGTTCATGTCCTGCACAACTGTTTTCACAGCTAGCAACAGTGTCTTGGTTTACATTTGCCCGTGAACAGGAGGAAACAGATCTGTATATTCATTAGTGTTTCCCCAGGACCTTCCACCATGTCCTGAATGTGGAGAAGCTGAAATATTTGTAGGATGGAGATCTGGAGTGTTTCTTGCTTGGGTGCTTGAAGAAACAAAGAAAAGGCCATTTTGAGTAGGGTTCTGAAGGATGAATAGGAGTTCACAGGCAGGGCAGAAAGTAATGGAGGCAGAAAGTGCAGAGAGATGTGAACAGGCAGGCCTGCGGCAGCAGGGCTTCATGACTCAGGGTTCACAGGCAAGCTTCAAATGCCCTGTGCTGAAATTCAGCTGCACGTTCACAGTGATTTTTGAGGTTATTGCTTCAGCTTTCTGAGAGCTCTGTGTCCTCACCTTTAAAATAGTAAGGTTGAGTGAGGATGTGTTGCTAAGACAAGCAGGCCTCCTCTGTAATAGGAACAGTTGTCTGGAGGGGCAAAGCAGCTGGTACTTTCAATCAGGGACTCCAGGCGGAGGACTTCTAGGCCTCAGGCCTAGGAGGGAAGGAAGAAGAGAGAGAGGTGCAGGGAGGGAGGGAGGGAGGAAATAGAGAGGAGGGAAGGGAAGGGAATTATTTATTTTTGGTACCAAGGATTGAATCCAGGGGTGCATAACCAATGAGCCACATCCCCAGTCCATTTTCTATTTTTTATTTTTTATTTTGAGACAGAGTCTTGCTAAGTTGCTTAGGGTCTCACTAAGTTGTTGAGGCTGGTTTTGAACTTACGATCCTCCTGCATCAGCCTCCTGATCCACTGGGATTACAGGTGTGTGCCACCACACTGGGCTATTTTATTTTTTATCATACATACTATTGATGGGTTCCGTGTGATATTTCCACACATTCCAACAGTGTGAACTTATCGAATCAACCTCCCTTTATCCACCTCCATTCCCCAGCTCTGGAAGTCACTACTCTATGTTCAGGTGGACTTTTTTTTTTAAGCTTCAACACATGAGAGGAAACGTGGGGTACTTATCTTTTTGTGTCTGGCTTATTTCACTTAATATAGTGTCCTCCAGGGGCTGGGATTGTAGCTCAGCGGTAGAGCGCTTGCCTCGCATGCGTGAGGCCCTGAGTTCGATCCTCAGCACCACATACAAAGCAATAAAATAAATACATTGTGTCCATCCACAACTAGAAAAATATTTTTAAAAATATATATATATATAGTGTCCTCCAATTGTACCTGTGTTGCTGAGAATGACAGAATTTCACTCTTTGTGGCTGTATAGTATTCCACTGTGTACACAAAGTACACTTTCTTTATCCATTCATCTGTTGACAGGCACTGAGTGTGACTCCATATCTTGGCTATTGTGAAGAGCGCTGCCTTAAACCTGGGTGTGCACGTTATCTGCTTCATATGCTGATCTTAGTTCCCTTGGCTACAAACCCAAGAGTGGGATTCCTGGATAGTTAGTTCTAGTTTTAGTTTTTTGAGAAATTTCCATACCGTTCTCCATAATGGCTGTATTCGTTGACATTTCTACCAACGGTGCATAAGGTTCCTTTTTCTCCACATCCTTGCCAGCATTTGTGATTTTCTTTTTTTGTTGTTTTTTGGTTTTGTTTTATTTTTTATCACAGCCACTCTAAACCCTGCTCAGTCTCATTAGCCATCAGGGAAATGCTAATCAAAACTGCAAGGAGATGCCACCCTGCCCTACGGAAGCCTTTCCGACTGGCATTTCCTTGTGACAGAAGGCGAGAGAGCAATTCTGAATCCCTTTCCTTCCTGGCTTTCTGGACTCAACAGCAAGCCTAAGGTGGAGACCCTGGAGGAAGGTGCATCAGGGAGTAAACGGAGGAGCCCACCATCCCAGTAAGAGCAGCCTGCCTCCGTGCCCCCAGCCACAGACGTGAAACCAGTAAGGTCTGGGGTTCCACGCACAAGTTTAGTGCTCCAGTATTTGCCCTTAAAACCAGCCCTGAGCTGGGCGAGGTGGCGCACGCCTGTCCTCCCAGCGGCTGGGGAGGCTGAGACAGGAGGATCGCGAGTTCAAAGCCAGCCTCAGCAATGGCGAGGCCCTGAGCAACTCAGTGAGACCCTGTCTCTACATAAAACACAAAATAGGGCTGGGGATGTGGCTCAGGGGTCGAGGGCCCCTGAGTTCAATCCTCAGGACCCCCCTCCACCCAATGAAGCCCCATGCATTACAAGACACGTGCTAAAATTCACGTGGCAGTTGATAGCATTTCATTTTTCTTCCCGTAGAAGGACGTTCAGGAAGAAATGGAAACGCCGGAAGGAGGTAAGAGAGGCCTGCAGAGAAAGGAAAATGCTCCCTGGTTTGGGCCTTTGGATCCATGATTTTCCTCGCTGCTTTTTGAACGTGGGGCCCAGGTCTCCATCTTGCGCTTGGCCCACTTTATGCAGCCAGGCTGCCCTGAAACGGCAGAAGCCCAGCCCCGAGCCCCTGGACCACAGTCCCTGGTGTCCACCTGCATCTGAAGCTGGACTGGCCATTGCCCAGGGTCAGAGGTCACCAGGACAGGGCAGCTAGGGTCGGGGGAATCTCTCCACCAGGCCTCACGCGCACCCCCGAAGTCACCAGTCCAGAGGCCATGTCCCCAGAAGGTCTCATCGGAGGCTCTAGATAGGGGCTGGGTCCCTGGTGGTCTTTAATTCTGCCCATGTCCCCCGCCCCCAAGGGCACAGTGGCTCTTCAGACCCTGCCCCAAACCCCAAGGGAAAAGCTGCTTCAGTTTGGGGTTTGAGCTGTTGGCGCCTTCCACCTGCCCCAGCAACCCCAGCCCTTCTAGAAAGGCTCCCGGGGCTCCCTGAGCCCCTTGCACAGCTGGGGAAACTGAGGCCCCAGCATCAGTCGGCACTGCCTGAGCCGGAGGTCTGGTGGGATTCGAACCCAGGGCCTTCCGGCACTCCAGCGTCCCACATACCCACCTCCAGCCCAGAGGGAGCCAGGCTCCTGGGACCCCAGAGGACCGAGGCTGGTGCTGGTGGCAAGTGGCTTCACCCCAAGTCTTCGAGGTGGTCCCTCTCCCCTCCCTAGTCCCCCCTTTACACATGTGAGGAGAAGACCCTAATAAAACATGCTGGGTGGAGACATGGGTTCAAATCCTGACCCTGTTCCCTGCCGGTCCCCCAGGCCTGAAGCAGAGTCTGGCATGTAGTAGATGCTCAGTAAGTACTTGCCGACTGGACGGTCGCTGGAGGTGTCGACAAACACCTGGTCGACGCCCACCTTGCCCGCATTTCCGAGTCCTCCAAAATTCCAGAGGTGGAAACAGAGGCCCCCGGGGTTCCAACACAAAATGACAGTGTCTGTGTCTCCATCAATGACGTTCGGCTCTGTGTGCACACTTTCTTGTCCTGCTGACACACCCATCTCACAGAAAGGTAGATGGAGGCTCCCGGAGGCTGAGGCCTCAGGGCCGCGCAGTTTGCAGGATGTGGACCAGGGCCTGGATGTGGCCTCCTTCCTGGCCAGCTCCTGTCAGTCACTCCCTCTCCTGCTCCCCCTCCCCCACGGCCTGGCCCAGCCCCTCAATGAGCCCTTTGTCCTCCCAGGGGCTCAACGTTCTGAGGATCCCTGGTTGGGACAAAGGCCAGGAGGAGGGGGCTGCTTGGGGTGCCCAGCGGGAGCTCCAGAGGCTCCGTTGAGAAGAATGTGCTCCTGGGGGTGGGATTGCCATGGGGCCCGGATGGCTGGGACAAAGGCCACAGCCACAGAGGACGCTGACACTAACCTGGGCAATCCCTGCAGACCCCAACCCCACCCAGCCAGCCAGACCTGGAGGAATCCCACCCCAGGAGCAGGGGACGTGGGAAAACCAGGCTCCCCCCTCCTCCCCAGGACATTCCTCCTTCCTCAGCGACCAGCTACCCAATCAGCCCCCTTGTCAGACAGACAGGCAAATCTGTGCTCCACTCTGGTCTCGGGATCCTTTTCTTTTTTTCTTTTTTCTTTTTCTTTTTGGTGCAGGGATCAAACCCAGGGCCACTCAACCACTGAGCCACATCCCCAGCCCTATTTATCCTTTTTATTTTTTTATTTAGAGACAGGGTCTTGCTCAGTTGCTTAGAGCCTAGCTAAGTTGCTGAGGCTGGCCTCCTGCTTTAGCCTCCTGAGTTGCTGGGATGACAGGTCTGATCTTTTTTAAAATGAAGAGATTTGAGGCATCTTCTGTGTACCTCCCCTGCTTCTCTGGGGACAGGAGGCACTGTCCCCACTGAGGACCCTGTGCACATTGGGGCTGCCACTTGTTAGGTGATCTTCCCTCTTTCCTGGTCAGGGGCCCAGCAGCTCTGGGCTCCCTCCCCTCCTCCACGTAGCCCACAGCAAGGATTTAAGGAATTGCTTCGTTTCACAGACAGAGAGATGGCGGCCCTGAGATGCTTCGTCCCTGGGCCCACAGACCGCAGGCAGCAGGAACAAGTTGGAGGTCAGTGAAGTGGCCTCCCCTCTCCAGATGGAAAATCAATGTGTCCTCTTCCTAACCCTTACCGTTTATTGAGCACCTGCTGAGTGGCGGGCACTTGGCTAAGAAGCACTCTACAAACATAACCTCTTTGGAGCTTTCCAGAGGTAGGGACCACCTCCAACCTATAGTTAACAGAGCTGAAATTCAGAGAGGTGCAGTGATTTGCCCAGGGATGCCCAGCCACGAGTACCACACTGTTCCTCCTCAATCAGAGGCGCGTGAACCCCGAAGGTACAATTCAGTCATCTCCAGTGGCACTGGCTGATACAGATAGAGGTGTGATAACTGGGGGTAGTCCTGGGTGGGGGTCATGGTGTGACCCCTCCTGTAAGTAAGCGTGGAAAGGCTGACTTGCTCCTGACCCAGGGTGATGGACGTCGGTCCTGTGACGAGGTGGTGTTGCCTGGCCCCTGGGGAGGGGGTGTCATCCCAGGGTCACTTTATGTCACATAGAAGCCTGTCTCAGCGGACTGAGCCGAGGCACCCACTGCCTCAGAAGCAGAAGCCACTTCAGGGACTTCTGAGAGCTGAGAGCAGCCCTGGTCACCAGCCAGTGGGGAACCAGGGCCCTCGGCCACGCAGCCCCCAGGAGTGGAGTTGGCCTGTGCTTTGTCCTCTCCAAACTCACACACAGGCTTCTCCAGGGCACCTGTAGGAAGACAGTTGGGCCTTGAAATATTCAAGGTCACGAGGGTCACGGTCCTTCTCCAGAGACTGGGTCAGTTCTCGGGGGACCAGATGGGGTTCCTGGGACAAGATCAGTTACCAGGAGATCGGGTGGTTATAAAGCGAGTTCAGCTTCCTTCTCTCTCTTTGTGACTCCTCTTGTGGGCTTTCCTTCTGTGGAATGCCATCGACCATGTTGTGACACAGCCATGAAGCTCCACCAGAGGATGACTGGATGGGGCTGCCCGATGTTGGATGCTGAGCCCCCAAAGCTGTGAACTCAATAAACCTTTTTACTTTATTAAGTTTCCAGCCTCGGGCATTTTGCTACAACAACAGAAAACTAAGACAGTAGCAGCAGAAAATGAATAGATTGCATTTTTTTAATTAAGAAAATATAGGTAAAAATTATTTGTATTCACATATTAAAGATAAATCCAAGTTACTATTTCAATGTGTCCTCAGTACACACAATTTTAATTGTAATTAGTGAAATATTTTATCCTCTCATTTTTTCTACTAAATCTTAGAAAGTCAGTGTGTATTTTAGCCTTACAAAAACATTGCAATTTGGGCCAGCCACATCTCAAGCACGCAAGAGCCACAGGTTGCTAGTGATGACAGAAGGTATAGACATTTAATGGACTCTTACTGTATGCCCACAGCCTCCCCTCCAGGAATTTATAATCTGAGTTGAGTAGAATAAACTCCTATTCATCCCTCAAAACCCTACCTGGACATGACTTAGTAGAGGAAGCCTTCCCCAAGCCTCTCAGGGGCGACTCTCAGAGTCCTGTACCACTGTGGTCACATTCCCTGCAATTTTTTGGGGGGAGGGGTTACCAGGGATTGAACTCAGGGGCACTCGACCACTGAGCCACATCCCCAGCCCTATTTTGTGTTTTATGTAGAGACAGGGTCTCACTGAGTCGCTTAGCGCCTCGCGGTTGCTGAGGCTGGCTTTGAACTCGCGATCCTCCTGCCTCAGCCTCCCAAGCTGCTGGGATGACAGACGTGCACCACTGCGCTCGGCTATCATTAAACTTTCTAACTAGTATGCTCGTCAGCTTTTCGTTGCTGTGACAGAATACCTGAGAACAACATCCTAAACGAGGAGGGCTTGTTTTCCCTCCCAGTTTCCGCGCATGCTCCATGGGCTCCGTAGCTGCGGGCCTGTCACTGGGCAGAACATCGGAAAGGGTGGGGTGAGCAGAGCGCCACCTCCTGGCAGCCAGGAAGCTGAGGAGGGTGGGGGACAAGAGATACCCTTCCAGGGGCCTACCCCGTGCGCTGGGCCCCGCCTCCTGCAGTACCCCCACCTCCAGAGGGTCCACTCCATTAGGAACCACCAGTGGACGAACCCGGGACGAGGCGAGAGCCCTCACAATCCTGTCACTTCCTAAGAGCCCTCCTGGGAAGGTGACGGCGTGGGCCCCCCAGCTTCACCCCAGGAGCTGGCAGGGGCTCTCCAGGCGGGCACTCCCATCCAGGCCCGCTGCACTAGCGCCACGCCCCGGGGTGGAGCCGGCAGAGCCTCCTGGAGGATGTGAGCTGTCAGCCTCCATCCCCAAAGGCCCCGCTGTTGGGTTCTCAATGTGCCACTATCATTTCTGCCCCATTTTCCTGCTTCACACTGGCATTAGGAGCCCCTGCAGGAGCCCTCCAGTCTGCTGTGGGCCGAGGGAGGAGGAACAGCACCCGCTACAACTATGCGTGGAGTCAGAGGTCAAAGGTTCTGACTCAGAGGCCGGAAATCCAGCCCTGATGGACGTACGTCCTGGTGTGGCTGTGGCTGGGGTTCCGTGGAACACACTTTGAGAAACACCCTGAGTGTTCAAGGGGACGGTCCTGCAATGGCCCTGAGTCTCAGACAGTGGGCACCAAGCTGAAGGCAAGGTGCCGCTGTGGTGGGAAGGGCAGCCCTTGGGGGAGCCCATCCTTGACAGGCCGGGACCCAGCTGGGCTCCTGCAGTTATTTGCTTTTTTTTTTTTGCAGTGCTGGCTTGGGACCAGGCCCGTGCATGCTGGTGTCCTGGACCCCTGGCTGTCAGCAGGGAAAGCAGCATCCAGGGCAGCACAGCCCGGCCCCAGAAGCCACCTGAGCCCTCTGAGGTGCTCCCAGGGGAGAGGCTCTGCTGCCGGTGTCCCCTGACAACCCCATGAGCTGGATCCGTTTCATAGATGGGGACACGGAGGAGCCAGGAAGCCATGTGACCTGCAGAAGGTCACCGAGCTGAGTAGCCCAGAAGCCTGACCATTGCACAGCATGGCCTCCAGGGTGGCCTTCCCTGGTACCCTCCCCCCGCACCGTCAAACCCCAGACCCAAGCGATCCTGACCCCCAGGGGACGCTGCGTGGCACTTGGAGACATTTTGGGGTGTCCCAATGGGGAAGGAGCGTGCTGCTGAGATCTAGTGGGCTGAAGCCAGGGCTGCTGCTCACCCGCTCTGAGCAAGAAAAAGAATCATCACCCCGGGGGCGCAGTGGCGCACGCCTGTCATCCCAGAGGCTTGGGAGGCTGAGGCAGGAGGATCGTGAGTTCAAGGCCAGCCTCAGCAACTCAGCGAAGCCCTGTCTCTAAATAAAATATAAAAAAGGGCTGGGGATGTGGTTCAGTGGTAAACGCCCCTAGGTTCATTTCCTGGTAGCTAAAGGGAAACAAAAACAAAAACAAAAACAAAAACAAACGAAAAAGAAGAATCATCAGCTGGGCGCGGTGGCTCACGCCTGTAATCCCAGCACTTAGGGAGGCTGAGACAGGAGAATCGCGAGTTCAAAGCCAGCCTCAGCAACGGCGAGGCGCTAAGCAACTCAGTGAGACCCTGTCTCTACATAAAACACAAAATAGGGCTGGGGATGTGGCTCAGTGGTCGAGGGCCCCTGAGTTCAATCCCCAGTACCAAAAAAAAAAAGAAAAAAGAGAAAAAAGAATCATCAGGCT